>MU128095.1:6518-25571 GCA_014904975.1 Marasmius fiardii PR-910 | reverse complement strand
ACATCTTCTCTTACTAATTCCCCTTTGTTCTTAATTGCAGACCTGAGGGGGACGTCAATGCCTCGCGTACATGCCTACATTTCGGAAAGTGAGTATTCACAGCAAGTATCTACTCTGCCGGTCAACGCTTTTTCTACTCTGTTACTACTTGGGTTTAGGATCTGCATTCGACTCGGAGTGCCAGCCAGCTCGGAATGCCCAGGTTCCGAGTCACTATCCGAGTCACGTCTATATGGACGGGATTTAAATAACAAAGAAAAGGCAACACATTCCAAAGCGGAATTTATTTTCCTCTTTACTTTACCCAGTAGCTACGGTTTGAATACACAACTGCTTGAAGCTTCGAGGTACACGCGACGCGTCGACGTCGTGCGTCTCCCACGTGCCTTCGAATTCACACTCCGACTCTGAATATCAAATAAAGGTTAGACGCGGCAATCGATTATCTCTCTGTGTACTGGATCGTCTAAACTCCTTTTTTGTGTGGATAGGTTTGTCCATTCCCTTTGATATTTTTTCCCTTGCTAA
This sequence comes from Marasmius fiardii PR-910, assembly GCA_014904975.1. NCBI lineage: Eukaryota > Fungi > Basidiomycota > Agaricomycetes > Agaricales > Marasmiaceae > Marasmius > Marasmius fiardii. The sequence goes on along the minus strand of MU128095.1, from coordinate 25,043 downwards.
TAGGTCATTTTAGCGTGAAGCAGAGAACTAACATGAGTACAATCATACCACCGAAACCTTTCTGCCCAAAATGTTCGACATCGTTCATGCCTAACCCCTCATTTCCTGCTTTTGATATAGAAAGGCTTCGCTCGAATACCACACCGTCCTCCACCGAAAGGGTTCATACAAAAGGAATCCTGAAGACAGAGCAGGATCAGTTGAAGTTGTACGACGAAGAGCTCAACTGCCTTGAGGAGGCTGTAAGGAAGCTTAGGGAGGAAAGGAGTGTTCTTGTAGCACAGATGAAGAAATGAAAGAGCTGGATGGCGAACGTTCGACGGCTTCCAGTTCTTCTTCTCGAGATCTTCTCGCAAGTCGGATTCTCAAAGTCGGCCGCAACGCTAAAGATTTGGAGCGGATCCAAAGTCTTCAGCCCATCGTTGACGCTTTCACATGTGTCACACCACTGGCAGACAATTTTAGTGTCTTGTTCTCGTTTATGGTCCTCAATTTCCATCGATATAGATCGACCACGCAGCAGGTTTGACGCCATTCTCTCCACTTACATCAAGAACTCAGCAGACTATCCTCTCGACATAACGATTGTTGGTCTCGGTCCATCGAACCGCAGAGGGAACTACTACAGATGCGGTTGTTTGGGAGCGAACGGTATCGCCATCCTCGATAGAATCCTTTCACAGTCATCTCGAATTGAGGCCCTCCAATTCCTTCGCTTCGATCTCGATATCGGCTTGCCTGATGATCTTTAATATGTATTCCCGCTTTTGAAACGGTTTGAAACCAACATGCCATTCTGGAAGTTGGATAGTTCACTTGTAAAATTATTGAAAGCAGCTCCGCTCCTCGACACTGCTTCAGCCCAATTCACAGACGAAATTCCTCTCCTCCCCTACGCCCGTCTATCTCACTTGACAATGCAAGAGACCTGTATCAAACACTTTTACAATCCGTTGCCGAAATGTATGAGTCTCCAAACATCGGAATACGACGCCAAACCTTTCGTGCTACCATCCCTCACAAAATTTTCTCTTTCAAGCAGATTCTCTTCCTCAGCTCAAGGCGCTATGCCTCATCACATCAGTGTCCCAAACCTTCGTCAATTCAGATTGACTTACAGGGATCACGACAGCCAGGGTTCGCGTTTCCCGTTGAGCACGAATGGCCGTGCCCTGGTTACAGATCAATCCTCCAGTCATGTTCAAGCACTTTAGAGCGTTTATCTATTACTTTCCGTGGCTACGAACTCACCGACATCGCTGTACGTCAGATTGTGGAGTCATCACCCACTGGCTTAACTCACCTCGATATATATCCGGGGTGAATCTGGTTTTGCTGTGATGTTTTCATCGGTCCTCACGATCCCAGTGACGTCAGACGAGTTATCTTCCGTCGTCCTTCCTCATCTCAGCTCGTCTGCTCTAACCATTGGGAGAGGTTTGCCGCTTTTGAGCGAAGAAATCGCCCATTCAATAGTCAGCTAGATTTCGTTACTCTTGTCTTCATACTCTCACCTTAGATCTAACTCGGTGGGCATTGCCTATTAGTACTCGCGTTGTTAGTTTAGCCGGAAACATGGCTCCTGAACAGCAATGGCCCGTCTCGGCCGTTACAGAGTCATAGGGATTCTGTTGGCTTATGTGGCTGCTAGAAGACAGTCGGAACCGATGATACTCTTACGAATATGGATTTTACAGAGTACTACTGCATCTCAAAACTACGATGTGAAAATGATGTTCACTCCAGATTTTGTCGTAGTTTGATTGTAAACTCCAACCACGGATTCTTTCTTTTGGCTTGCCAATCATTCGCTTTAACCTTTGGTTTTCCAAAAGTTTGCTGGCCTCTCCCGCTATTCTTCACTCCGTGGCTGCACCCGAGGTGCGTCTGGCACAGAAACTGTGAGTCATTTTGCTTTCTGGTAGGGGGTACATGATTACCCAATGGAGCATATTTGCAACTGCCAAAATGACAATTTTCGTACTTGTCCGCATCAAAGGTTCTGATGTCGACGTCTGGACCTCAGAAGCTCTAGATCTCCTGCACCATCTTTTGGTCCTCGCGTTTTCCCAAAACGGAGCTGGGATCGTCTTTTTTGATGTACAACTTTCCAGGAGCTTTCTGTAGCCGCGCCGGAAACAAATACTCTACGATCCGGTTGAATCGACGCTGCGCTCACACTCAAGGTAAGGCACAAACGATGGCGGAAACAGTGTAGCGAACAGCAAGACTTCTGCAGTACATCCACGTACGTACAGATGATTATCATGTCCTCGTGTCTTTTCGGCGGGCTCTTGCCGGCGTTTGTGGGTATGTGAATTCTCTGTCTTGAAAGAAAAAAAAAATAAAACAACTTTGCTGTCGCCTTTGAAGGCCTGCAAGTTGTTATTCTGTGCTCAGCTTCTGCAGGCTTGTCCCGTGCGAGTCCCACGTTTTCAATCCCTTCCATCGCGCACCAAACGGACCGGAGCGTGCCCCTCCGAGTCTGCGTGTTTTTTTTGCCGATGTCAAACCAAGCTTCCTCCTTGTTACATTTGGGGACGACGTTGATATTATACTACAGTATGTCAAATAGGCGACGATTACCCGAGATGTATACATACCTTAACGTTTATTTGATTTTTTCGACATGGCCGTTGGCAGGAAATGCTCCAGACCTGGGTGAATCACGAATTGCCAACAGCTTGGCGCGTCAAACAAGAAGTTTCATGCGCTCCGTCCGTGCTGTCAGCTCTAACTTGGAGGTATTCCTTGGCCGGGATTTGACTCTTGTTCTCAGGATCCTGGCGAAGAAGACGTTGAAATCATCCGAAACCCACCACTTTCATGGCATTAATAATCCATTGGTGATGAACACGAGTGAAACATGATTGCCCGACTAGCGCCACACATTGCATAGGGATGTATGTAATTGAGTTAGCCGAAACCCATACGGGGAGATACAAGAAAATTCTTCATGTCACCTTTAGCTTCGGTGAATGACTTGTCTCGACATCCTACATAGGCTCAACCTTTTGCGCCGGCCCCAGGCAGCCCCGGGCTCGTGGACAGTAATACATGTCACCACACGTAAGTCTACCACCAAAGAACATAACGGCGTAACGCTGGTACCAGAAAACATATAAAAAGGGCCCTCAACAGAGCACTTATCCTCACTGAACACTCCAGTAGTTGTCTGTTCAACCACACCACCCTCATTTACCATGTTGTTCAACAAACTCGTCACTCTCTCAGCCATCACGACCCTTGCTGCCGCCACAGCCCTTCCTCGTGGTGGAGGTGGGTCCGGCTCTGGCAACCAATGTTGCCAACAGGTTCAAACGGCGGACCAAGTCAACGCTAGTGGTCTTGGGGGACTTCTCAGCCTCCTCGGTGTTGTTTTGGGCGATATCACCGGTCTCATCGGCTTTAACTGCAGCCCAATCACTGTTATTGGTGGTGGAAACGGTGGATGGTTAGTCGGCCCGGTGGTTCTTTCTCCCTGACCAACGCCATCGACTGACTTGGATTTCTTCTCTAGCAACACGAACACTGTCAACTGCCAGGGAACCGCCGCAGGTAAGACGAAACTGCTTTTAGTTATCATCTCGATTTCTTACTCACAAATTATGCGTCTTAAGGTGGCCTCATTAACATCGGCTGCATTCCTATCCAGATCTAAACGCCCTTCGGTGGTTGGTCTGGGGTTTTGATATTTCAGGGTCGGGTTATCTTTAGTGGGATAGCTACATGTTTAATATGTTGTAATCTCGCGGATGAAAAATTTCTTTGACTCGGATATTCACGTTCAAAAAGGGGGAATATACAACGATGAACCAATTGGATCATTCGCGATCCGGGAGTTTAGTTTGGCTCACTTGACCTCGCTGTCTCTGGCTTTTTAGAGTTGCTTCTATCCACCCTTACCATCTCAGAAACCTCGGAACATACATCCATTGCAGTGCCCAGTTTGACCTTGTTGAGTGTAGAGATCAATAATGGTGCACATCTCCTCACCGAAAGGATTGCCACTTTGGTAGTGACCATGATGTCATCCAGAAGTTGTAGGGACGATGTGGTGGAGTGGAAGAAACCTCAGATTTCTCTTCTGAGGTCTGCTGTCTTCAATTTGAGGCAACTGGAAACATCCGTCAGTCTTGAAGGGAACTTGACAGACTCACACCGCTTTATGGAGCTGATCGATGCAGCTCAACTAGACCCCAGTACAGATCTGTGGTAAGTTGTATTGTCGTTTGAATATTGGTCGAGCCCACGAGCTAATTTTTGCTATTCCCAAGTGTTCTTGTCGGTCTACGCGGTCCTTTGAAGGTTGATGCTATGGAGGCTGAAGCGGCTTGAAAAATGCCGAGCTATAGCCAGATACAGATCCAGCCCCTGATTTTTCCCTTTTGGCTTGTTAGCGTGACTGACTTCTCTCGGGGGGGAATCAATGCCCCGCGTTCATTAGGCTACCTTGCAACTTGAAATGCTTCCAATGGTATTGATACATCCTCAGAATTATCTTGCTAGAATTGATGTGACTTCAATCCTCTCCTGCTTATGACCTGAAGCTAAAAGGTTCCTCTTTTTCTCTTCTTGTACATTTATCTAGTAGTTATGTAGTATAAATTATTGATATATCATTGGGTGATTTGGTTCAGAGACTGAATTTTACTCAGGCAAGATCTTCTGGATAAAAGTACTTGAGACCCAAAACAAGCCCATGTAAGAGGTAGGTTGATTGCAGCCTGTTGTGCTACTAGTGTGCAAAAGTTAACTGAGAATCTGAGTTCCACTTAATTTGGATCACATCTCATCTAATTCTGGTTGGAGGTTGTGGATGTTATACAGAGAGCAGAGAATAGAAAAGCATTACTTCACACGACTGTTTTCAAGAATAAATATCCTTGGCCATGCAGAAGCTGAAAGTGCAGGCTTGATTTCCCATGGTTGTGAAATAAGTTGGGGAACTATGATTTCTGCAAGTGTTTTGATGAGAAGTGTATCAAAGCACAAAGCTATCAGCATCTGATATCATGTCCTTTCAATATGTCATCTCAATGAATTGATGGTTGGCCACCTCTCTTGAGGTTATCAGCTACTGAATATGCTTTCCAAGATGTGTTACTTCATTGCCATGAAACATGACAGGATACCAAGGATTCTAATCCACAGTGACTGGTCCATTACTTGTTCATCAGTGGTTTGGTTGTAGTTTATGAGGGAAGGATAATCACCAGAAGTAGCCTTAGCTTGGTTTTCCTGTCCTTATACTCATCATTGCTGACAGTTGCTAACACAATGTCGGTTTTTGTTAGTTTGTGATCAAATTCCACACTTGATCATCTGTACATGTCATCTCCCACTTGCAACCAACTGATTGATGGTGGGGCCAGTCCTTCAAACTTACATACTATACCAATCATCAAATCCAGTCAAAGAGGGCATTACCATATTTTCTGGCCAGGAAAGATTACCTCAAACCAGTACCATTCCTTCTTGTTAATGTTCTTTGTTCTGGGTGGACTTTCACCTTTCAGCCATCCTGGGGATTGGAAGTCTTGTAGCCACTACTGGAAGTGCTGGGTGTGCTAATCAACATATTTATGTTGTAATCCCTTGACAACTTGATTCCAGATAGGGAGGGGAGGCACTGATTATGATGGTTGACAAGGCTCAATTCAGATTGAAATTCTTTTTCTGTACATTTCAAGAGCTATCTGGAGCTATATAAGATGTGTACTAATTCTGCCATCACCCACACTCTTACAACCAATTCTCTGCTTTACCAATGTCTTCTGCAAGTGACCTTGAAGCAGCTTTAGCACCTTTTCTCAGTGCCCTGAATACCATAGTCAGCCCAGTTTCCACCCTCTCTGTTTGTAACTTTGAGATGTCACAGAAAAGGAGATTTGCTGATTACATGTTTGCTAGGTATTGTTCTTTCTTTATGGTTTGTATATACAGTCGTATTACTGTGAATAATTATGAATGACAACTTTGATTATAGGAATCTACTGTGTTGTTTTTGGGCTATCAGCTCATGCCCTCTTCCGCCATGGGAGTTCTGCCCATACGTTATACAAAAGAGGTTCTGTAGCCCTCTTTGTTTTGGCAACCATTTACACTACTGTCTATACTTGGGGGATAACCCGCCAAGCCATTATTCAGTTTCATGCTGCAACAAGCAAGAGTTATGCTCCTTTGGTCCAGTATCTTACAGGAGATCCCTTAAAATCTGCTTGGGGGCTAGTAAATTCCATTTCATGAGCCTTGCTTTGTTTACTAACTAGACCTCAATCTCAGTGGAACTATATCTATTTGTTCAACTCTGATGAAGTATGATTGTAACTGTTCAAATGCTCTTTGAAACCACTTCTGATTTTAACCACAGTTCAGTAGCTGACATAATGCTGGTAAGGTCTTTGAGGGGCACAAGTATAGAATGACTAATGCTCAATCTAGATCCACCGCTGTTATATTCTTTATAACTCGAGAAAATATATCCTGTATCCACTTGTGTTTACTGCCTTCATTTTGAATGGTGTGTTTCCATTATTTGCTGAGACTTGTGTACTAATCATCAAAAAGGTGTAGACTTTGGATGCGGCATTGCTACCATAATTGGAGAAGGTAGTTCCTCTAAGCAGGATAATATCATTCTTGTGGAGAAGGCAACTGTATTTGATAAGGGAGCTCTATTAAGCATAGCTGTTTTTCAGATTGTTTTGACATTTATGACCGGTGAGTTTTACTATCTATTTGTTGCAGACATATTGCCAGTTGTTTGATACATTTGGCAAAGGAGGGCGCATTTGGTGGATTACCCGCAATGCAAAGAATCTGACAAGCAAGACAGAAAGACAAATAGGTTTCAATAACATCATAGCCATAATGTAGGTAGAGATCATTTCTCCATTATCTGTACTCACCAAAATAAATCAGAATTGAGTCTGCATTGCTATATGCAGGTACATTGTTGGTAGCAACCTTGTTTGAAGACTTTATATGGGACCCCGATGGAGCTGGTATACTTCCTGTTGATATTTCAGTGATCCCAGTCCTGATGTCCGTAAGTTCTGACTGCTCTGCAAAGTTTGTATATATATCTCTAACCTATGCCTCTAGGGGCTGGCACCTACCATGGTGATTGCCAGGGTAGCATATGGCAAATCTGTGGATAGTGTTCAGCAAACACTTTCTACTTTCCATATTGCTGATGTTCAGGACAGCCAGCAAAGGTCAATTGCTCAAGGGCAGGGTACAGGAAATCTTCAGTTTACAACTCAACATGATAATGAAGGCATACCAGGGAAGAAAGGTTTATCCATTATTGCAGTAGGAGCTGAAAGTGTTTAGACTATGGACAACAAACATAATGTGATATTTCAACCTCTCTTTTTGCACTGCATTGCTATCTCCCTTGAATTTGGAACTTTGTATTTATCTATAGCCTTGACCATCTAAATCTGCCTTTTTGTTTTCAAGGCTGGCATGGGTGATGTTGAGGTGAGGGTGATGGAACATGACCATGGACACTGAACGTGGACCATTCTCGTGTCAGATGAAAGGATATCTTATTTCCCTGCCCTACAATTGGCTAACCCAGCTCACAATGCTGCTGGCATCAATTGCTTTTACCCGTTGCAGAAGTCAAACGCTGGAGGTTGAAGGAGTATTATGCTAACGGAGAATGCTGTGCTACCATACCTACAATCTTTCCTCATCCAAGCAATCCAATCTCTTCCTTCATGCTATGGGCCTTTGCTCACATTGGTTGCCCAAACTTGATATCTATCTGGATCAGGACGAGGCTGGTTTTCCAGAGACGTTTTTATATGTCCCTACGATCTCAGACGAGTCATTTTCTACCGTCCTTCCACATCTCAGCTCGATTGCTATAACCATTGAGAAAGCTTGCCGTTTTTGAACGAAAAAAATCGCCAAATCATTACTGGATATGATGTCCTTCTAGTAGAAGGAACTTATTTAGGCAAGGGAAAGCCACGGAATCCTCAACTCTCACAACTGCCGTCCTTGAGCTCAGACACCATGGCAACAACCGCGATCATATGAAAGACTCGCGCTGCCGGTTCTTAAAGATAACTGAGAAAGCTCAGCTAGTTTCCAACACCGTTAGTCTGGCCGGAACTATGACTATTACACCGTTCTCGGTGTAGCCCATCTCATTTATCGCAGGTCTTTATTAATGATTCCGTTGGCTTATGCGTATTCCAGATGACAGTTAGAACCAATACTTCCACGAATATGGATGTTACAGAGTACTACTAAATCTCGATGTTTAAGGTCATGTCAACTCCACGTTCTATCGTAGTTTGTAATTTCAAGCGTGGTTTCTTTGACTTGTCAATCATGCGCTATAACCTTCGGTCTTTCTAAAGTTTGCTGATCTCTCCCCTCCCACTAATGTTTAAGCCTCACGCGATCCTCACTCCATGCGGCCCTCAGAGACGCACTCAAGTCTACTCACTCTGTCGCCATAGCCGCTCGGGTGACTCCAAAATTGACACTCCGACTTCGGTAATCCACGTAAGTAGTTCTCTCGGACGACCATTTTCTCTGCTTTCTGTGACCTCAATGATACTCTCCAGACATTCAGCACATAATTTTTATCTCCCAGTCGACGACTATTGCAAGCACGATGGATAATGAGGAGGCTGTTGCACGACAACATAGTGGCTAAACCCTAGATTCAGGGATTGTTGACTGCGAAAACGCCGTACTGTGCGCTACCAAAGTCAATTATTTTATTTTTTTTGCCGATGTCAAACCAAGTATGTCAATTAGGTGACAATCACCCGAGATATATATATGTACCTTAATGTTTGTTCTATCTTTTCCGACATGGCAGGAAATGCTTCCTGGGTCAATCACTGTAGCCAGCCGGCTTGGCACGTCAGACAAGAAGTTTCAGGTGCTCCGTCTGTAGCCCTGGGCTGTCATCTCTAATTTCGAAATATTCTTTGACCGGGATTTGGCTCTTAGTTCTCAGCATCCAGGCAAAGAAGACGTTGGAATGATCTGAGAACCATCACTTTGGTTATGAGCACGAGCGAAACATGAATGCCCTACTGGCGCTACACTTGCATAGGGATGTGTGTAACTGAGTTAACTCAAACCATAACGGGGATACAAGAAAATTCTTCCTGCCACTTCAGTGGTTGACATTTCTTGACATCCATAGGCTCATCTTTTGCGTCATCTCCAACTTCATGGGCAACAATACATTTTACCGCACGTAAGTCCGCCACCAAAAAGAGAACATAACGGCGTAACGCGGGTACCAGAAAACATATAAAAAGGGCCCTCAACAGAGCACTTATCCTCACTGAACACTCCAGTAGTTGTCTGTTCAATCACTACCACCCCACTCACCATGTTGTTCAACAAACTTGTTACCCTCTCAGCCATCACAACTCTTGCTGCTGCCACAGCCCTTCCGCGTGGTGGAGGTGGGTCCGGCTCTGGCAACCAATGCTGCCAACAGGTTCAAACGGCGGACCAAGTCAACGCTAGTGGTCTTGGGGCACTTCTCGGCCTCCTCGGTGTTGTTTTGGGCGATATCACCGGTCTCGTCGGCCTTAACTGCAGCCCAATCACTGTTATTGGTGGTGGAAACGGTGGATGGTAAGTCGACCCGGTGGTTCCTTCTCCCTAACCAACGCCATCGACTGACTTGGATTTCTTCTCTAGCAACACGAACACTGTCAACTGCCAGGGAACCGCCGCAGGTAGAATGAACTGCTTCCAGCCATCATCTCAATGTCTTACTCACCACTTATGCATCTTTAGGTGGTCTCATTAACATCGGCTGCATTCCTATCCAGATCTAAACGGCCTGAAGTGGTCGGTTTGGGGGTTTGATATTTCAGGGTCGGGTTATCGTTAGTGGGATAGCTGCATTTTCAATATGTTGTAATCCCACGGATGAAAAAATTGCTTTGATTCCGACATTCATGTCTTGCATGAAGAAGAAAACAACATGTTAGGTGTTGTTGTGCTGGCTCCAGGCTACCAGTATGATGCTGAAGAACATTCTAAGATTTTTGAGGATTCCCACCTCTTCTTGGAAATAATCGGTGCACATCAGTTGAATCCTGATACCACTTTATGGCAAGTTGCATAGTCTTTGTTTTTACCTTTGTCAGGAATAAATAGAATAAGCTCGAGCAGAAGAACTCTGTGGCCGTGTCAGCTCTGAGTCTCACAAATGTCTTTTTTTGACTACTGAGATCCAAATTCTACTTCATTTGCATCACATCCCATCTTGGAGGTTTTGGTTGGAATAGAGGCATTACTTCACATGCCTGTTTTTAAGAATAAAAGTCTTCATCCTGCACAAGCTGACAGTGCAGGCTTAATTTTCCATGGTTGAGATAACTCGGGGAACTATCATTTCTGCTGGTATTTTGATGGGAAGTATATTAAAGTGCAAAAATATCAGCATCTAATAGCATGTTTCAACATCTCATCTCAATGAGTTGATGGTTGACCTCCTTTCTTGGTGTCATCAGCTACCAGATATGTTTTCCCAGATGTGCTACTTCATTGCCATGGAACATAATAGGATACCAGGGAGTCTAATCCATAGTGACTGGTCCATCACTTGTTCATCAGTGCTATGGTTGTAGTTGGTGTAGTTTCCGTAATCACCAGATGGAGCCTTAGCTTGGTTTCCCCCCCTTATGCTCATTATCGCTGACAGGATTGCTAACATTATACTGATTTTTGTTAGTTTGCAATCAAATTCCGCACTTTATCACCTGTACATGTCATCTACCACTCGCAACAAACGGATTGATGTTGGGACCAGTCCCTCAAACTTACATACTACACCAATCATCAAATCCAGTCAAAGAGGTTGTTACCATATTATTCTGGCTAGGAAAAATTACCTCAAACCAGTACCATTCCTTCTTGTTAATGTTCTTTGTTCTGGATGGATTTTCACCTTTCAGCCATCCTGAGGATTGGAAGTCTTGTAGCTAATACTGGGAGTGCTGGGAATACTAATCAACCTCTTTATATTGTAATCCCTTGACAGTTTGATTTCAGGACTTACATGGAGTGGAACCAATTCTGATGGTTGACAAGGCTCAATTCAGATTGAAGTTCTTTTTCTGTACATTTCAAGAGTTATTTGGAGCAATATAAGATGTGTAATAATTCCTTACTTCTTTCTCATTCTCCAGCATCTCACACACTCTCACAACCAATTTTCCACTCCAACAATGTCTTCCACAAGTGACCTTGGAGCAGCTTTGGCACCTCTCCTTAGTGCCCAGAGTACCATAGTCAGCCCGGTTTCTACTCTCTCTGTTCGTAACTTTTAGATATCACAGAAAAAGAGATATTGCTGATTACATATTTGCTAGATATTGTTCTTTCTTTATGGTTCGTATGTACAGTCATATTACTGTGAATGATTCTGAATGACAACCTTTAGGAATCTACTGTGCTGTTTTTGGGCTATCAGCTCATGCCCTCTTCCGCCATGGGAGTTCTGCCCATATATTATACAAAAAGGGTTCTGTGGCCCTCTTTGTTTTGGCAACCATTTACACTACTATCTATACTTTGGGGTTCACCCAGCAAGCCATTATTCAGTTTCATGCTGCAACAAGCAAGAGTTATGCTCCTTTTATCCAGTATTTTACAGGAGATAACTTAAAATCTGCTTGGAGGTTAGTAAATTCCATTTCATTAGCCTTATATCATTTTTGCCAACTAAACCTTAATTTTAGTGGGATTATATCTATCTGTTCAACTCTCATGAAGTATGGTTGTAACTGTTCAAATATCTATTGGAACTGACTTTCTGATCTTAACTATAGTTCAGTAGCTGACATAATGCTGGTAAGGTCTTTGAAAGACACAAGTATAGAATGACTAATGCTCATTCTAGATTCACCGCTGTTATATTATTTATAACTCGAGGAAATATATCTTGTATCCACTTGTGTTTACTGCCTTCATTTTGAATGGTGTGTTTTCTCTATGTGCTGAGACTTGTGCTCTAATTGTCAAAAAGGTATAGACTTGGGATGTAGCATTGCTATCATAATTGGAGATGGTAATCCCTCCAAGTATACCAATCTAACCCTTGTGGAGAAGGCAACTGTAATTGATGAGGGGGCTCTGATAGGCATAGCTGGTTTTCAGATTGTTTTGACATTTATGACTGGTGAGTTTTACTATCTATTTGTTGCAGACATATTGCCAGTTGTTTGATGCATTACATCTGGCAAAGGAGGGCGCATTTGGTGGATCACCCGTGATGCCAAGAATCTCACAAACGAGACAGCAAGACATATAGGGTTTAATAACCTTATAGCTATAATGTAGGTGCAGATCATTTTTCTCTATTGTCTGTACTCACCAGAACAAATCAGAATTGAGTCTGCATTGCTATATGCAGGTACATTATTGGTAGCAACTGTGTTTGTTGGCTTCATATGGGAATCCAACGGAACTGGCCTTTTCCCCATTGATCTTTCAGTTGTCCCAGTCCTGATGTCTGTAAGTTCTGACTGTTCTGCAAAGTTTGTATATATTTCTAACCTATTTCTTCAGGTGCTGGCACCTACCATGGTGATTGCCAGAGTAGCATATGGCAAATCTGTGGATAGTGTCCAGCAAACACTTTCAACTTTCTATATTGCTGATATTCAGGAGAGCCAGCAAAGGTCTATTGAAAATGTATGATTACAAACTCAGTATGATAAGAGGGCATATCGGGAGAGAAAGGTCTACCCATTATTGCTGTGGGAGCTGAAAGTGTTTAGACTATGGACAACAAACATAATGTGATATTTACCCCTCTTTTTTCTTCCTTTTCCTCTTTGCACTGCATTGCTACCCCCAATTTGGAGCTTTGCATTTATCTTTAGCCTCGATCATAATCTGCCTTATTGTTTTGGGGTAGCTGGCATGGGTGAAATTGAGGTACTGGCAATGAAACATGACCATGATCATTGAACGTGAACCATTATCACATCAGATGAAAGGATATATGATTTTCCTGCCCTACAATCAGCTAACCCACCTCACAATGCTGCTGGCATCGATTACCTTTACCCGTTGCAGAAGTCTACGGGTCTTCAAGCGCTGAAGGTTGAAGGAGTATTACACTAACGGAGAATGCTGTGCTACCACTGCCCCTACGATCTTTCCTCTTCCAAACGATCTGATTTCTTCATTCATGTTATTGGCCTTTGCTCACATTGGTTGCCCAAACCTTCATCAATTTAGTTGACACATTCAGATCTGGTACACGATCTCTGAAGCACGGTTGGAAGCTCTGCGAATCCGGGACTGTTGAACATGAATGACCGTGCCCTGGTTTCAGGGCTCTTCTCCAGTCATGTTCAAACAGTTTAGGGTGTTTATTTATACATCCTTCCGGGTACAGACTCGCGGACACCGCTGTACATCAGACTCTGGAACTATGCCCCTCGGCTTGACCCTGATCCGCGACAAAGCTGAGCCGACACGAGACGTTTTTTTCAAGCCGGTGAATGTCCTTAGTTTGGAAAGGTTTATAAAATTACTGGCCAGTGAAATCTCTTGCTATGGAGCACCTAATTATAAGATGGGTAGACAATCATGAATTTACAGTACCATTTGATGAGTGTAGATTCTGTTGTAACAATGTTGAGACCTCGGAATACATATACCCTACATCCCCCCATCAAAGAGTTGAGGACCTTATGAACATACAAGGGAATTTATGTGGGAATTGAAGAGTATGGGGAGAAGGGTAATAACTCGACGGATGTTGTACATAATACAAGTACATGCTCACTGACAGCAGAATACATAAGCAAATTTATGATGCTGCCCGATATGATTTGTCCCTCCACGAATCAGCACTAAGTTCTTTCATAGAGGTTCGGGTAGATACAGTAACTTGCCAGCCGCAGTAACATTTTTCAACCATATACGGCGGCCTGGTGCCCGACAGATCTACCACAGACTTATGGGCTGCGAGCTTGTCGGCAGGGTATCAGGTTGTCCCGGGGCCGAAAGTGTAGTAATAGCGGCTGTAGTATTCGGAGAAGTCCCGGAACTAGCATTCAGCTCGTGGACCATGCTGTGTAATAAAGTCCTCCTCCTCCTCCTCCAAGCCTTCGTCAAGTCAAATTGACTTACAAAGACATCTACAAAGAGAGTTCCGCGTCTCCCGCTGAGCACGAATGGCGGTGCCCTGGTTTTGGATATACCCTCGGGTCATGGTTCAAACACTTCACGGCTTTTGTAGATATCACAATACACATTGAACATGTACATAATATGAGCCTTGCCATGACTTGAGCAAAAATTTGTCCAAAAGAATAGACTTTCAGCGACTCTTCCGGATCTCCGCAAAGTCAAATAGCTCATTCAGCTTGTAGCGAGACGATGAGATATGAAAGTTGACAAATTTTTTCCTAAAGTTGAGCCAACAGTCCAAAGCTGGCTGATTACCAGCCAATCCCTTCAAGATGTTCCTGTCGGCTTCAGCGACTTCGTCAGCTCGGCGTTTGAGTGCTTCGTATTTTGTGATTCCAGCTCCCCTTGCGAGCATAGTCACAAAGTTCTCGTCGTCGTGGGCAAGTTCCTCCTTGTAAAACGAGAGCACGTCGCTGTATGTAACGGGAATATTTACACTTATTTATATTCTCACGATAGCAAAGTATTTAAGGAGTACGTTCTGTACTCCTAACGAGGATCTTGACTCTTACCTTCACCATCGCCTACTCTCTGGACATAGTACTTACCTCGTGGACTAATATAATCCCTGGTCAAGTTTACTTGTGTCTGCGCGAGTAAGGCGTATCGGTGAGCCCCACCTTACAATTTTTTAAACTTTCAGTCTTTAGTCCACAGGACACACCCTTTTCTATTGTCGGCGAGGCTTTCACTTCGTCCAAACCAGCCGATATGATATCGACTGCAACTACCAGATCCCAGCAAGGTGCAGCAACTTCTGATGCCCCCCCATCGAATGCTACCGCTGGTCCTTCTTGAATTCCAGTATACACTGGCTCGGGAAATGTATCGGGACGTCGACCAGATTCCTCCTTGTCGACAACAACTGTCACTCCTGCTGATATCAAATTGCAGGCAGTCGTATCAAATAGTCCCGGGTCTATCTCACAAAGTATGACCCCTGGGACACAGTTAGTTGATCCATCCGAGATCGACGTACCTATATCTACTTATTCAGTAGATAGAAACTCACCTCGTGTATCTAAGGTTGAATCAGAATCAACTAGTAGCCACGGAGATACTACATCCTCTAATACCACACAGTATTTAGAAGATATCTCGCCACGAGGAAACACTGAGGAGCTCATCACTCCCTCTGCAATTGCTTCAATTTCAACTGACCCTTCATTGTTTGGTCAGCTAACCGGAACGTTGTATCTGAAACAGAGATGTCATGGAGAAACCCGACCCGAAAACACTGGTTACCGGGCAACAGTAGATCTCTATTTGAAGAGGAGTACCGAACACCATCGACTACACCTGCCTCTTCAAATTATCCAATTTCAGGACCATTTCTGCGGCGTAGTGGTAATTCCGCAACAGACGTCATGTATTCACCTTCAGGGAATATTTCTCATGGACAAAGCTCTCGTCCATCAAATATGAGTGCACAAACTCAAAGCACTCCACAATCGGGAGTCCGATTTCAGAGTATAAACACTCAGGATCTAATGTCTCAGCCTGCAACCGAGACCATAGATCAGAGTCAAACCACGCATAAAAGTACAAGCGTGGAAACTGAAACTCCACAAGAATTGTCACCACGCTCGCAATCAAACACACCGAATGAAATTTTCAGTGAATTCTATAACCAATTGCGACGAAATTATGTGTTGCAGATAGCGCGTCGAACAGATCTTGATCGCTACAGCACTACAGATATTCCACTACAACGAATTGTTATTGAAAACAATGAATTCTACTCACCTGAGTTTCCATTAATCAGGTTATCTACTTTTGATTTAACCCCCAATGACTGGAGGTCTGTTAGGGACCAGTATGCAGAACCGTTTGGTCCAAATGATCATATCCGCGGACAAGCCCGTGGATTCACTAGATCATCAACTCAGGGAGGCAATGTTAGAATTCAGCCCCCTGGACCATCTGGATCACCAGGAGATGATCCTGACAGTAATGATCCAAGACGATCAAGACCCCATAAAGACAAAGGGAAAGGTCACAACAATTCAGGTCGTGAAAACTCACAACCTTCGGGTAGTGGAGGTGGTGGACCACCAGGAGGCCCTCCTGGTCCTCCTGACGGTAATGGACCACCAGATAGTGGTTCTGACTTTGATATTGACCGAACCAATTCAGATGATGAATCAGAAGATTCAATATCACATCCGAGTCAATTCAAACGATCAGAAACTCCTAGGAGCAGGCTTCAACCTGCCATTTTTGGACAAACTCGATTCTCCTCTTCCCCTGGAGATACATTCAATGAAAAGGAGCGATTTGTCTATAATCCTACTCCTTTAAGTGATGTAGAAATTTTATGAGCAGCCTTCCGCCGCTTTGAAGATTTAATAAATTATCAATTGATCGGGAGGCCTTACCACGATCCTACTGCAGCAAATCTGCGGAAAACCCTGCTACAATCGATTCCTAAACCCGAATTCTATTACGGGGATAGTAATGATTATGTTGCATTTGACGAATGGATCCGTGCATTAGTACGATGGTTAGCCCTTGCGGGTTTATGTGGTCCTGCTTTGAGATTTAGTTCATCAAAGAATACCATCATGTTAACATCTGTTGACATACAACGTACCAACGTAGTTGGAACTCTACTAAAAGGTGACGCTGGCGTGTGGTTTAATGACTACGTCGAAGCCGTACCTGATAATTTCGACCAATTTGATACCATGAAAGGTCGGAAATCCTTTATGGAGGTCATTAGTGGACTATATCGACGGTTCATTCACGATGCATCTCTCACCCATGTGGCTGAGAAAATGGAAGATGTTCGTTACACTGCTTCTGGCGGAATCAAGGGCGTATTCAGTGCTATGATCCGCTTTGCTAAATGTATGCCGAGTCTACCAGACCCTTATACTTTCAAGAAGAAATTGTTCCTGAAAGTACCTGATTCAATGGCGAGTGATATGACCGACATTCACGGTGTCACCGCAGAATCGTCAACCGTTGACGAAATTATGCAGGCAGCTTTGGCCGTGGAGCGTAGATTCACTTCATGCGAGTACTTCCAAAAGTTAAAAGAAGAAAACAAGCGTGCCAAGCGCCGCCGTTCACGATCTCGCTCCAGAGACCGTAAAAGAAACCCTGATAAGGGTAAACAAAAAGGGAAAGAACGCTCCCTGTCTCCTAGACGACTTCAAAAAGTCGATGGTCGTCGCTACCAGGTCAAGCCATATTCTAAACAGGATAACGGACGTCCTGACTGGTATAATAAGAAGTACAGCAAACAAAATGCTGGAAAAACTTCAAATGGAAAGTCTCATTTTACTAATAACCGCCCTTCCGAGAGAAAAACGGATCAACCAAATACATCGGGCCGTTTGTACCGCATGGTTGAGACAAAACAAAAAGACGGTGTGCGTCTCTATCATATGGTAGAAGCAGATGCATCTGAGAATGAGGCACCTTCCTCCAAAGGTGAAGCTTCAGAAAATGAAATGCTTGCGGCAATAAACTCAGGTTCTGAACTTGAGCAGTCAGAAGCTGAGTCTGATCCGTGGGGCGGATCTCAATACTCTAGTGATGCAGATGAACGAGTTGGATTCATGCGTGATGATGAGTCCAGCAATAATGAACGTTTCGCAGCTATGCGAGAGTGTTTCGAAAATGACGACTCTGAAAATGAAATACTTACAGGGTCGGAAATCAATCTTCCCTCAGATGAGGAGGCCTATGATGAGATATACAGATTAAATTTCTGTGAATACCTTTGCACAATGAAGGCTACTGATAATAGTGTTGAAGGAACACTACAACCTACACGGGTCAGAGTACCTGTTATGGGGAAAAGACCAAAACGCACCGTGGAAGAAAACCGGTGCCTATCAGCCTTCATTGAAATTAATGGGCTTAAAGCTTTTGTCTTATTTGATAGTGGAAGCACAGCAGATGCTATAAGTCCCGATTTTGCGCGTGCATCTAAACTCCGAGTCTTTCAACTCGAAAATCCAGTAACTTTACAACTGGGTACAAAAGGAAGCTGTTCAAAAATTAATCACGGTTGTATATCATCGTATAAATTAGGAACGGGATCACGTGCTGTTCACTCAAAGTCATACTTTGACATTGCCAATGTGGATCGATATGATGCAGTTGTGGGGACTGTGTTTATGAGAAAACATGGTATATCCCTCAACTTTGAAGATGATTCAATTAGAGTCAAGGGAACTCCCATACCTTCTCTTTCTGAAGGGGAGGAGATACGGGAATTAGCTCGAAGAAACTCCAAACGAGTTTCAACACGGTATGAGATTCCTGAAAAAAGGGAATTAGATATAAAAAAGCGCCCGGTAC
>MU128094.1:4815-25602 GCA_014904975.1 Marasmius fiardii PR-910 | reverse complement strand
ACGCAACGTGAGGCTAAAGATAATTTTGAACCTCGGGACATTGAAGCTCAGGAGTTAGAAGCTGCCCGCGAACATATAACAGGCACTACAGAGGTTACACTGGAATTCAATCCCACTGTGTACGACTCGTTATCCAGTGGTCCCGAGCTCACAGTGAAATTTGACCCTGATGAAACTTTTATTAAAGACATCAAAACATATTCCAAGGAAGACCCAGTACTCAAGCGAGTTCTGGAGAAGCCGCTTGACCACCCTAACTTTGAGGTTGAAAACAATATTGTCTGGACACGCAATGCTGCTGGAAAACGCGTAGTATGCATCCCCAAATCGACGAAAGGAGTTAGATCACTCCGGGGACTCATTCTAGACACTGCCCACCTGATAGTTGGGCACTACGGACCTCAAAGAACAGCGGATTATATCCGCCGCTCATACTGGTGGCCCGGAATCTATTCCATGACAGAAAAATTCTGTCTAACTTGCCAGAAATGTCTCGAAGCAAAGACTAGTACTCGCTCACCTGCGGGTAAACTTCACCCTTTGCCAATTCCTGAACGACCATGGCAATCAATCTCAATGGATTTTATTGGTCCGTTTCCAGAGATCAAAGATTTTAATTACTTGTGGGTAATAGTCTGTCGACTGACCTCGCAAGTCCATCTTGTGCCCTGTCACACGAGCAATACAGCTACAGATCTCTCATTATTGTATATGAAAGAGATAGTCCGTCTCCACGGCTTACCTTCATCCATCATTTCTGATCGTGACCCTAAATTTACGTCGGTATGGTGGAATGAACTCCACCGACTATTGGGAGCAAAACTCCTAATGTCAACGTCATTTCACCCGCAGACAGACGGAACCACTGAACGTGCGAATCGGAACATTGCACAAATTTTTAGAGCCACTATTCGTCCTGACCAACGGGACTGGTTGGTTAAAGTCCCATACGTAGAATTTGCTATAAATTCAAGCATTAGTGAAACTACGGGCTTCGCTCCATTTGAACTCAACTACGGTTATGTTCCTTCAATGCTCTTCCAAGTTAAGGAGCAAATTGACTTACCTTTGGGTATCCGAGCATTCGGAATACAGGCTATGCAGAATCTTTTTGATGCACATGATGCGATCATTGCCGCAAGAGTGTTTCAAACCCACAACGCGAATAAGCGCAGGAGTAAAGAACCTGAAATCAAAGAGGGGTCAAAAGTCTACCTCTCGACAAAAAATCTGAACCTACCAAAGGGACGGGCAACCAAATTACTACCTAAATATGTTGGCCCATACCTGGTGACCAAAGCGCGACCGGATTCGTCTAATTACACCTTAGAATTGCCGGAAGACCTTGACAAAAGGGGAGTATACAATGTATTCCATGTTAGTCTTCTGAAACCTTATCACGAAACCGATGCATTACTGTTCCCTGATCGGTCCAAGGCTGAACCATATGACTTTGGGGCCCCTACGGAAGCTGAAGAATTCGTAGATTCCATCCAGGATCATACCTGGGAGAAAAATAAAATCTTTTTCCGAGTCTACTGGACTTTGGGTGATATTACCTGGGAACCGTATAATATGGTCAAAAAATTAAGGGCACTAGATGATTA
Organism: Marasmius fiardii PR-910; assembly: GCA_014904975.1. Classification (NCBI taxonomy): domain Eukaryota; kingdom Fungi; phylum Basidiomycota; class Agaricomycetes; order Agaricales; family Marasmiaceae; genus Marasmius; species Marasmius fiardii. The sequence continues at coordinate 23,995 of MU128094.1, read as the reverse complement.
CTTTACCTTAATGGGTGTATCTCGATGGCAAGACCTGCCTCGAGGAAAGTCTAAACTAAAATGAGGTGCGGTAACATGATCGACTGCAGTAACTGTTACTACCCCTTTTGGGAAGTAGGTTTATAAGGTCGGAATTACCCCGATTCACCAAACTTTTCCTTCCTTCAATCTGCACTCTCTGCTAGCCGTATCAAACCTACCATGGCCGAAAACTTCGAGAACAACACTGCTCGTCAAGAGGGACTACCCTTCCCCATTAATTCTATTAACTCGCCCAACGGTATGTCTACAACTTACTGTTAAACAATTGATCTAATCCAAAGTTGGATTTAGTGGGGGAGAATCCACCCCTTAATTCATTCAACGGCACACAGAACTTCACTTCTGGTTTTCCTTCAGGCTTTAACCAAGGAAGTGTATTCAACCCGGCTCAATTCAACCAATTTGGCCCACCAAACATGTTCTCGGGATGGTATCCGAACACCATGTTCCAACAACCAGCAGTTATGACTGCACCTAGAAGCTCTGGGGTCTCGGGGATGGAAGTCGACAAGGTAGAACACCCAGCTCGCGAGGACTCAGACATCATTCGACTCTACAAGGAGTCGGCCCAACGGGCCAAGGCAAAAGCCTCATCACTTGAGGCTAAACTCTCCGCGGTTACCACCGACTACGAACGCCGTCTTAGCGAGTTAGATGGCCAACACCACAGCAAATACAATTCTCTGCAGGAGAAGTATAATGCGGTTCTGGAAGAGAAGTCTCGACTCATTGTTGAGAACACCTCCCTGAAGGAATCTATTGACCGTGTCCGTCGGGAATTCACTCCTTCTCGTGGTGGCCCCTATCGCCGCGATAACTCCCGTACCAACCTTCCTAGACGACGTAACAACTACGAGGTGGAAGGTTCTACCCCTCGTTTCAATGGACGACATGCCTCTTCTCCCTGTCCTGTGGACTGGGACCACTTTGTAATGCCATTCATCAACAGAGAAATGGCACTTAGCACCCTCGAAAACTCGGGATACCGCACTGGAGGCGACAAAACTCTGGTCAACATCAATTTCCTCGCCGCTGACGGCATACCTAGCACCTCTCCATACATTGATTCTTGCTTGGCAAACAATATCACACCTACTCCAACTGTATTTCCAGCTGGACCTCGCATTGGACTCCAGGTGATGCCCGCTACCCCTGGGGATCTACTGACTCTTGTCACTGACACCGCCAGTAATGGTAATGTCAAATCATTGTATAACATCCGCCTCGCCCTAGCCATGGCTCAGCTTCTGGAGCAAACTCGCGAGTTTGCACCTCAGCTCAATCCCTTCGTCGGATCAGAGCAAGATATTCTTAGCAAAGTTCGAGAAGCCAACCCTGTATGGGCTCATAACTCGAAATTTCTCGATTATTCGACCTACCGTATCGCCGCCATTCCAATTGAATGGGCTACCCCTGTGGAGATACCAGCCATTTCTGCACCATCAGAACTTATCCATCGTCACAACTACGGCTCTTGGGCGCAGTACTTTTATGTACATGGCGAACCATTTACTCTACTCGGTCAGTTTATGACTGATACGGGGTTCTACGACGCTGAGAGTGTCAGAGCAGGCCGAATACTCTCAGAGACCACACCCAAGCGTACCGCCAAGGACCGGGATGCCTTTGACGCCTTCCGATATGGATTTATAGCCCTAATCTCGAAGCCTGGTCTCTACGAAGAACTCCTCGAGAAATACAGCATCACTATTGCTAACGGTATCCGCTTGTTCAGGCCGACGCAATCTCCGCCATATTCTTACCAGTTCATGGCGAAGCTACTGGCCGACTTTGGGCTGTCAATTGTTACTGTCAACTCCATGAATCGGTTCGGTTGGCAATTTTGCATTGACATGCAGTACCTCACCACCAACCCTCCTTCCGTCAAGGCCCAATACGTTGCTCTATTAAACGAGGCACGTTTTCGGGCCCTATTCTTCCCAATTCAAGCTCCGGGACCCAACGCTATTCAGCGTGTACCGGACCACTGGAATATGTCACAAGTTATCGAGTATCGACGTCGTCGAGCACAGCTCGCTCTGCTTCGTGAAGACAAAATTGTTACCTCAGGTTACCAACTCCGACGGACGCTCATATTCCCTCCTGGCGCCGACGACCTTGGCTTCCAGGAACTGAGCGTTAGTTCAGACGACTTGGACGGTTCGCCCAACGTGGGCGACAATCCTGTTCAAACATCCGATAACGACGCCTTAATGGCCTCTACCTCTTCAGGAAACTGAGTAATGGGTAGTTTTATTTATTAGATCTACTACGTTGATCTTATGGGGGAGGATGTAACGGGACTATTTTATTCGTACCTATTCTCACGGTATCTAGAGTATATAAGACTCTCGATCCCTATTTACTTCTTTACCTTTTACCTTCACCATCGTCTACCATACTCTCTGGATACAAGTACTTACCTGTGGTCTAGAATAAACCCTGGTCAAGCTTAGTGTCTGTGCGAGTAAGGCGCATCGGTGAGAGACCCCTTACACCACAACTCTACTCACAACACCGCTCCTTACCTTACAATCCTCACCTTCGGCTCTCAAGATTTTGTTCATGGGTTTACTAATCGATCAAGATCAACGTTATCCTCGCAGTCTGAACGTTGGGTATAACGTGATACTCAAAGAAACCCCCGACGGAACCGGGTGTTTCAAGGTCCCTGAGGGAGTTCAAACGTTTGTAAAAAGCCGTACATGAATGATGCCAAACGAAGGCCGTGGTTGTCGAAGTTGACGGACGAAGGCACCTTTTCAGAGCATCCAGTGAAGAACACAAGCCGGTAGAGAAACAGAAGATCAACGTTTGATTAAACATCGAACAGTCCTCCTAAAGATACTCCAATGTAGTTATGGTCCTAAGCGTGTGGCATTCCCAAGGGTTTGCTTTTTGCTATGGATGACACTCTCAATGCTTCTGTCGTGATGGCACCCTTACCTCCACGGGGACACGACTAGGGGCTTTTCCTGAGAACTCTCTCTCCAAACCATACAATCTCTCCGGTGAGTAAGATTCTGCATCTGAGTGACTGTCACGGCCACTATGATCTGCCTCTTTGACAGAGCTTGAGCAATACTTAATAAGGACTCCGGGATTTTCAAGTCGCGGAATGTTTCCGTCATACGTGAAGCCAAAACGGATGAATCTTTGAGTGGCAAGTGAATTCGAGGGCTCACGACAGTATATTGTATCCTTCAATCAGTTGTGCCATGCTATCCAGTTTAGTCCGTGCACTCTTCAACACAACAGGCACCTTTTTTTTCTAATTGAAAATAGATGAACACATATCGACAATCCCCATGATACGGCTTCTAAGCGGCTATATTTTGAACCCTGAAATCCGTGCGGACGATATAATAATATCCCCGACTTGGATTAGCAATTTAGATTACAACCTATCGTAAGGCAAGGCACACCACTATACATATCTTCCATCTATCAAGTCCTTGATTGCGGACTACCACTGCGATTAAAAATTGCCCGTCCTTGTTGGGTAGTTTGTACATTACAATGCTTCACATTGAAAGTTCTGGAAAGCTTGCGTGTATTGAGCATGGACAGGCAAACAGGGCGTTATATGGGTGTGCAGGACATCGAAAATGACGAGCCTCGGGATAACCGAGCATGAAGTCTTTTGACTAGTAGCACCGACAGTCACGGTGAGAAAGTGAAGAAGCACGCTAGTTTACGATTTCCGATTTCTTGAGGATGCCCTTTCTGGTGTCAGTGGTACTGATCATACATGTATTTATACACTACTATGAAGCCCACCATATATTAAAACTAAACTACATGGTACATCTTAAAAAGGGGGCCGACACCTTTTGCCTACACCATCAACTATACATGCTGGATGTCCATCAGATGTAGGCAACCTTCAAGTCAGATGCCGGTGAGTGAATCCCGTTGGTTCTGAGGGCCTAAATCTGACTGGAGGGATGAAAACAAAGAATATGATTTGAATAGGAACAGTGAGAAATGAGGGAAACAACTGCTGTTTATAACTAACCACACCTGTATATAAGTGACTAAAAGGAGTGATCATGCAAACAAAACCCTAAATGTAAGTAGCTCTAATTAATCCTACCTGTAAGGGGTGAAAAAGAACCCTATTGTGGCGAGATACACGATCAAAACCTGTGTGAGCCACCACAAGGGAAAATGATGTCAATAATTTTTCAATGACCTGCTCCCAGTTGGATTCGTTCTCTTTTCTGTTTATTCCAACCATCACCCAACACAAGAAGCTCACCGCGCAAATTCAAAGGGTATTGTCAAGCGGGTTCCATATTGCAAATTAGGGCCGAAGATTCGGGAAAAAAGGAAGCAAAAGGGCACATCAGCAATGCTAGCGCATTATGAATACGCACGCCGTACTATTTTGGCAGACAATTTGTTGTGGTTTCAGTCCTTAGCAAGCACAATGTAGAATACTGTAGAATGTTCTCACGGTTTCTCTGATTTTCTCTAACTGTCGCTTACTCATTTACTCCTCATTCTTACTCATATGATTACTGATACTAAACCTACAAGAACATTCTAGACACTCAGTACTTAAGTATATAAGCTTACCTGTAAGGTCTGTAGATATTATTCCAATTCATTCTCTCTTTTCTCTTCTTGCCCACTATACAATTGACCAAGGTAGGATGAGGAGACGATAGGTGGCTATTTTTGCGTGCTTGTTGCTTTTTTTTTTGTTTTTAACGCGAGGCCCACTTCAAACGAGATCACTGAAAGACAATCGAACAACAGGGAGTCGGCACCAGATAACAACACAGTAGATCAAAAGACCTTACGCAATATTCAGAGGCATGTTAGTGTTGTAGAACTCTAGATTGGATAACGGACGAGCGAATCAGAAGCAACTCGCCCAACAGAGGGAGGGAGGACTGAAAAGGAAGGAAGGGGGATAAGGACATCGATAGAAATGGGTCATCCGGTAATCCAGAACCCCTCAGAATGCGAGATGTCGATGATAGGCAGCCCGGAATGGGTGAGGTTGAAATGGAGGAGCACGGACACCAGTTGCACAAACTCTCTCAACATCCCGACATCCTTCATTGTGATGAAGTTGAACACAACTCCCTTTCTTCTGAATAGCCCGCCAGCATGGAAAGTCGTAATTAATGACGAACGAGAGCTGCCGATCATCGATCTTCCGTCCCGCGAGGGTCAGCTGTGATAAGGGTACGGGAACTGACGCGTGACGATTCGGAATCTTTTTATCACGGCGTCTCGTTCCACTCTGCTCTATATAGTCATGCTATTAAGGGGTAACCGGTAAGGGTCAGACCTGATGTTAAAGTAGATTCGGTGAAAGAACTCGCTAAAACAGAGACTGTAGGCTCCCACGATTTCATTTTCTCCGTTAACCAATCTGCCTTGGTACTAGTATTGCAAAATATCACAGCCTGTGTAATCGCCATCGTCTCGTACAGATCACTGAGAGTTTCTAATTTCCAGTCCTCCTTCTCAACAGCGACATAGAACTGCTTCGTCCCGAGCGAAAGCTTCTCTCTCCTCTCTCTTGTCGAGGATACGAACGGGGTCTTTCATCAATTTCTGAGTAAATTCAAGGACATCTTTGGGGATTGCGGTTGAGAAGAGAACAACTTGAGTACCCTGGGGGAGAAGTTGGAAGACTGTACGAAAATAGAGTGGTTCAATACTGAAACTCGTGAGCGTGGACACAACGCACCGTCATAGATCTGGTCTTTGAAACCACGGCTCAACATTTCATGGGCCTCATCCAAGCTAAGGATCTTGATTGCGTCTACCTTCAAACTACCCCTCTTGATCATATCGTAAACACGTCCCGGTGTACCCACCACTACGTGAACACCTGGTGAAGTCGGTCACCGTCCGGAACCGAGTCTGATTGAAGTGTACCAAACCTTTCTGAAGCTTTGCCTTATCTTCTTGTACACGGGTTCCTCCTAAGCACACATGGCACTCGAAGCTCATGTATTCACCAAGGGCGAGGATCGTTCTTCGGACGCAATCGGCGAGTTCGGAAGTTGGAGAAAGAATGAGTGCCCGGTGCCATCGATCTACGAAAAAAGGATATTATAAAGTCAGCGAAGGGCTAAGAGAGAAGTCAAGGTGAAAACAGAAGGGGAAAAAAACAAATAAGAAGACTGACTGAGGTTTCGAAGGACTGGGATGACCAATGCGGCCATCTTATCAATACCAGACTGAGCCTGAACAAGAGCATCGCGACCACGGATTATCGAAGGGATTGCACGTTGCTGGATACCTGAAGGTCGTTCCAAACTATGTGTGTGGGTAGAGAAAAGAACTAGCGAGCACCGGGCAATGAACATACCCATAATCATAAATTCCGCGTAGCAATCCTGGTTTTAAATCCATCTCCTCCCAGCGTCGTGTACAGGATCAGAATTTGTTCCCCTCGAGCAAATGGTCCCACCTATCAACGACCTCGCCCCACGCGGACTCTATCAGCACTTCCGGAGCGTCCTGAGGCTCTTCTGCGCTGTACACCCCGACGATGTCCCGATGATAACACCCAGTGTTAAAATATGGATCGTATCGTTAAGCGTGGACCCGGAATCGACCAATCGATTTGATGGTATTAATGTTCAGTGGATATGTAGATCAACAAATAATATCATGGAAAATGAAAAAATGATGTGAAACGGAAGACTTGTAAGTTAAGATATCCTAGGCGATAGATAAGTCTTCCGGCACATGTAATAGTAAAGTGTAAACCTCCTCCTCAGCCTGACCATGAATATCGGGGTCAAAACAACTGAGGGTGGACTATACCGTACGCGAGGTTAAGTAGAATGAGAATAACAATGCAGAAATGAATCAGGAGTTCGGAACAAGATTATTGGACACAATGACAAAAGGAAAGGGACAATACTTTGGTATACAGACAAGAGAAAGAGAGGGGAAAAGGAAAATCATCCCAGGATGACAAGGACGGAATCAGCTCCTTCGGTAGGGGCCAGGTCTCCAATGTGACGCCTTATCCATATCTTCAGCAAATGATAGAGCTCTTCAGCAATGCCAGCGCACCAGACAGAACAAGAAAAATCAACACACCTCATACTGATTTTTTAAAATTTCCTGAATGGTTCCAGTCAACACGGACAAGGAGTAGCTTCAAAGCTTCAGCTTCAACTCTGCCAAATAAATTTACTTTACGGATCTGCTGCAATTCTTAGCTTCCCCAAATCCGCCTTGAACGAACCCAATAAGAAGGGAGATGTAACAGGTGGAGAAGTTGTAACGGCCGGCTCGCTATTTACTATTATTTACCCGGAGCATGCCGAAGTACTATAAAGTCCCCCTCGTTGTATACTCGCTAGTTAGCCTTTTCTTCACCTGTATCAGTAACATACCTTGGTTATAATACCTTGTCGTGTTCATTCGGGTGATCTGAGGCTCTACAAACTATTATTGTAAGCGGGGGACTTCTCGGTGCCTCAGGCCTCAGCGTAAACCAGACAGAGCTATTATGATTCTGAGCTGTCTACGACAAGGCTAGGTAAGGCAATAAGAGAGAAGTTAAAAAAAGAGGAATGAAGGTATGAGCGCAGCCAAGATGTCATGACGCGTGGGAAGTATTTTGTCAAACTGTACAGTAGTACCGTATTAGGAAATGAGCGCTTACATCCTCCCCCACTAAAACGAAGCATAGCGAAGAAAATCAAAGGAAATTGAAAAAAAGGGATAGCATAAAGGCATACTGGTAGGCATAGAGTTGAAGACGGCAGGTTGAGGTGGAAGGTTATATGGATCTCCACAACATAGGATAGTGATCGGTATCAACTTCGGCTGACCCATACTCCAGTCGAGATTTGGGGCCGTTTGTCAAGTCTAAGTAGACTCTGGAAGTGACTGACCCGTCGACCCGGATGGAGCGTTCTGGATCAACATTGAACTAACTCCTGAGAGGGGTAGGTTCGAACTGGAGGTAGGGTGCTGAAGGATAGTAGGTAATGTTTTCTCCTTATCGTAGCGAGAGTCCTCGGTATCCTTCCACTTGCGAACAACTGCACGCCTGCGTCGGTACTCGAGAATGTGATCCGGTTTCCAATGGGAAGGGATGGATAACGAAGTCGACGAAGGGTCCGGCGCAGGGAAGAATAAGAGTCGGTACTGAGCAGAAATAAAAATGTGAGCATAACGACGACGAAGAGATTCTGAGGGCATAATACGGTGGATGTTAAGGCAGTACTGGAGCCCGAAATAGAGGGAGGAGTCGATTTCGTTGACGGTAACACCCTGGGAGGCAAGGAAGCGAGCAAGAGTACGTGCATTGTTGGCCGCCTCCTTTGGGCATGGAGCCATACTGCGAGTGGGATTGATCGGTAGTTTATCGGTTTCGATGATATCCTGGTATAGACCAACGTTGGCCATTAGAGTAATGCATGCGAGTTGGTAATGTGAGAGCACTTCCTTGGACCTAATATTAGTCTTATCCACGAGGGGTGCAAAGTCGCGGTAGAGTCAGTATGATAGAATGGATGGAAGGTAAATGAATCCGCTATCACTGAGAATAACGCCGTAGTGGGAGTAGTGGTTGTGAAATACGAAAATACCGTGCGCCCATTCCTCATCCGTTGCCTGTTGATCAGGATTGGAAGCGAGGCTTGGTATCTCGGTTTTAGTCTGCCCCCATTTATCAAAGCTATCATCAGCTGCCATGAACTTAGCTGGGTCCATGAACAGCGTATGACCAGCCCAGTCAGGAGCGAGGGGGGCAGAGAGGCACTCCTTCTGAACATCGGTAAGAGTGGCAACATGTGTGGGTGCTTTCAAGTGTAGGTATTCGAGTAGAGTGGCAAGGCTATGAACAAGGGATAAGCGAATTAACGCTGCAAAATTCCTGGCTATCTGTGAAGTACTGACAAGCTGGGAGAGCTCCTCAGATGTTGTGGGTAGTCGTTGAGCGCCAGAAGCTTGTCCCGTAACAGAAATAACGCTGGGCATCTCGTTGCGCTGGTGTCTAATCCTGATATATGGCGTAGTATTGAGGGTACCGTTATCAAGGTTCCAGTTAAGGTTGGAGTAGCAAAGATCAAAACCTGGGGAAAAGTTGGCGTGTTTGATGAGGGTAAGGTCAACGTAAGGGTTAGGTCGAGCAGCCCCGTCGATAACACCAAATCCAATCTGAGGGATGACAGTGGGGTTTTTGGAAGAGGAATTGTTGGCAGAAGTACTGAGAGTTGAATGTTTGGTGGGAGGTGCTGAGTCAACGTCCATCTTGTCCGGCTCTTCGTGTTTGCGTTTAACACCAGCCGACTTTGAAGTGTGAGCTGCCCTGGGACGTTCAGCAATCTCAGCTTCGAGTTCAGCTATACGGCTCTGGAGTTGGGAGTTCTTCTCTTGGAGATCTCGGCAGAAATGGTTTACGAGCTCGTTGTATGCCCGCACAAATCCGGGATCTTGTCTTCCAAGGGCAAGGCATTGGTGGAGAAAGAGTTCTGTGCATTCAGAACCGTCTTTGTGTATATGTCTCATGCCTGCGAGGTTGAAGCATGGTAGCCATTGATCACCATTGCCCTCCCCCTCTAAAAAATGCGAGTTAGGACCATTTTGGTGATAGAATATTGATGTCGTACCTCGACCTGAGTTCCCAACCAAAGTAGTAGGTGTATTTCCAGTGGGGAATGAGTCGAAGTTCATGATAGTGGTAGGAAGTTGAGAAAAAAAAAAAGGCATGTAGTGACAGTGGGGGGAAAGGGAACGTCAACGGCTTGTTGCTCGTGTCGGGTATATATGGTCCCAGCGAACGTCATGGAAAGTTTGAGGGTAGAGTGCTATTGCGGGATCGATGGTAGAGTGTTATTGCGAGATCGAGGGCAGAGTGTTATTGCGGGATCGAGAAGGTTCTGCGCAGTGGCTGAAATATTGACGCACACGAACCTCCGGTTTAAGCTATCTGTGCAGTTCCCATGATTAGGCTTTCCCCTTTTTTCCACGGGGTAAGTCCTGCCAGCGAGACATACCATAAACCTGAAAATAATTGTCTAGTGCTCTCAAGGCTTTAATATTGGAGTAAGGCTCCCAGGTAATGTCCCCAAGAGTCCAATGAACCTTGAACAAGCACTTATTCTTCACCCATTTATGGTCCTGTACCGAGTCAACAAATTCTTCGGCGTTATCTGGCGCACCGAAATCATATGGCTCAGGTTTGGACCGGTTGGGAAAAAGAGCGTCATCATTCGGATGATATGGTTTCAGTAGGCTGACATGAAACCTATTATGGAGGCGCCTTCCATGCATCTCAGTAGGTAAGTCCAACCGATATGTTGAATTATCCGGGTTGGCTTCTAAAATTTCGTAGGGACCAACAAATTTTGGTAATAATTTGTTGCACGGCCCTTTGGTAGTTTCAAGTTCTTGGTTGATAGATAAACCCGGTCACCTTCTTTTAACTTAGGCTCCGAGGTACGCTTTTTATTTGCGTCATGAGTTTGAAAGACCCTTGACTCAATAATGGCGTCATGGGCATCAAATAAATTTTGCATAGCCTGAATTCCATAGGCTCAAATTCCAGGCAGCAAGCTTTCTTCGGGACGGACATCAAATAGCATTGAAGGTATATACCCGTAGTTTAATTCAAATGGGGCATAACCAGTTGAATCACTAATGCTAGAGTTGATAGCGAATTCAACAATAGGCACTTTTACGAGCCAATCATGTTGATCAGGTCTGACCGAAGCATGAAATATTTGTGCCACAGATCTATTAGCACGTTCAGTTGCTCCATCAGTCTGTGGATGAAAAGACATAGACATGAGGAGCTTTGCACCGAGTATACGGTGGATTTCTTTCCACCAGATAGAGGTAAATTTGGGGTCCCGGTCGGAAACCATAGATTGGGGTAGCCCATGTAACCTCACAATTTCTTGGATGTATTTCAGGGAGAGGTCAGTTGCAGTATTACTCATATGGCATGGAATTAGGTGGACCATATTGGTAAGTCTGCAAATTATGACCCATAGATAATTGTAACTTTTTATTTCCGGGAAAGGCCCAATAAAATCCATTCCGATCGATTGCCAAGGGCGAGTCGGAATAGGTAACGGGTGTAGCTTTCCGGCAGGTGCGCGAGGACTTGTTTTTGAGCGATTGCAAGACTCACATGTCTTACAGAATTTTTCAGTCATGGAGTAAATACCCGGCCACCAATACCACCGTCGTATGTAATCGGCAGTGCATTGAGGACCAAAGTGGCCTACAATGCTGTGGCCAGTCTCCAGTATTGAAGTTCGTAATGATTTACGACTGTCCGGTGGTGATTTTGGTATACATAACACATGTTCACCAGCCAGGTTTGCAGTCCAAATCAGCCCGGAATTCTTTTCAATCATGAATTTCGGGTGATCAGTAGGGTTTTCTAGGATTCTCTTGAACATCGGGTCCGACTTATAATGTGAATGGACCTCGTTCATGAAGCCAGGATCAGCATCAAAGTCCATACGTAAATTTGGACCTTTGGCACGGGAGTCCATCAGCGTAGGATTTATAGTAGGTGGTACTGTGTACTCAGGAATCTCAGGTTCATGAGACCTTTCAAGTTGCTCGGCCTCAAGCTCCCTGGGTTCAATTATGTCACAAACTTCACGAGAAGTTTTGAATTGTTCAAGCATTGTAGTCAACTCCTCCTTTCGCCCAATCGGTAAGTCTTCACATAACTTATCGAGACGAATGTCGGCGCTGACATAGTCATTAGGTGAATGTTTCTCATTTGGCTCATCCGATTCATAATATCGAGATAGAGCGTCCGCTACCTTATTGGTAACACCTTTGACGTAGGTTATATCAAAGTCAAAGCGAGAAAGGTACTCCATCCAGCGCATCTGGCGGCTGGATAGGCGCTTTTGAGTCTTAAAAAACTCGAGAGCTTGATGATCGGTAACGACGTGAATTTTATTCTTGTAGCCTATCAATTTATCTTCCCATTTCAATAGGGCTTCAAGAATAGCGAGTGTTTCCGTCTCAAAGACTCGGTAGTTTCGTTGAGCGTCGGTAAATTTTTTGGACATGAATCCAGCAGGACGGCAAGTCTGCCAGGTAGGTCCCTGACCATACATTGCCCCCACACCAGATACTGATGCGTCACAAATCACCCAGACAGGTTCCGGGCTCTCTGGATTAATCGGTTTTAACACTGGCAATTTACAACACAGGTCCTTGATGTTTTAGAAGCAGGTGTCATGAATTGGGTGCCAAAAAAATGGTTGATTATTCTTTGACATTTCAGACAGAGGAGTGGACCATGCCGAAACATCTGGTAGAAAATGTTGAAGATAGTTAACAAGCCCAAGGAACTTTTGTACGTCGTTATAATTCCTAGGGATCCGCCACGTCCGAATTCTTTCGGCTTTATCGGAGTCAGCGTGTAGGCCACGGTTGTCAATTTTATGACCTAGGCAGTCAAGAGTTTCAGCATAGAGTTCAACCTTGGACGCCTTCAAATAAAGATGTTGTTCTTTCAATCTCTTGAATACTAATCCAAGGTGTTTCTCGTGGTCTTCAATGGTGTTACTGAATACAAAGATGTCATCTAGATAAACATGCATGAAGACACCTATGTATTCATGAAAAATGTGGTTCATGAGTCATTGGAAAGTAGATGGTGCATTCGTGTCACCTTGCTGCATTACGTGGCTCACAAACGTACCATTAGGCGTAGAGAAAGCGGTTTTATCAATGTCTTCAGGTATAATTGGTACCTGTTCATAGGCATCCGATAAATCGATTTTTGAACGGAATTTAGCACCCGCGACCTGCATTCGTACTCGATCTTGATCAGGTAACGGTGTAACATCCTGTATTGTATTATCATTTCGTTCCCGACAGTCCACAGTAGTCCGAAGTTTGCCATCCTTTTTTGGAATACACAACATTGGTGCAGCTTGTGGGACTGGTCTCGGTTCCCACCAACCTGCACAAATGTATCTGTCAATTTTTTCGGATAGCTGTCCTCGTAACGCATCTGGACAACGGGGCATGTAGTATCGGTAACGCTTATTGGAATCAACAAGCGGGATTGTGTGATTAACGGCTCGAAATGGTGGTGGATGCTCAGGTACGCCGTTCATAATATCAACGTACTTGTCCAACCACTGTTGTCGAAGTTTGGGAATATCAGTTGGAGTTAGTACTCTTGAAGGCTCAACTTCATTTACTGAGTTGAGCTGCTCGAGTACTGTCTTAGTTTTTGGTTTGGGTAAGTTTGGGTTTCTCATTTGCGCCTGAGTAAACTCCAATACTAACTCATCAATAGGCATGGGGTCCCTTTGTGATACTGCACTCTCGATCATGATATCCAAGTCTTCAAGATCAAGGTCGTCACCGGGGCCCAATAGAACTGGTAAATGTCTGTTTAATGTTTGTTTTTTAATTGAAGGTTCATGGTCTATAACAGATTCCAGGCTGACCTTCGACCAGGCAGGTTCAGCTTTGTTGGATGGTGCCTGAGATTGACTACCATGTAGTCATTTCTTGGGCATAGTTGATAACATGTGAGTACCGGTGGGTCTATCCTTCAATTTTTCGGATTTCTCCACACCGTACTTCTTTGGTCTAGGCTTGATTTCAATCTCCTCGTTGTTCTTGAGGTGAATATTCTCAGATTGAAGTCGTTTTGCAGCTCGTCGGGCTAATTCAGTAAGTTCCTCCCCCTCAGAAAGGGAAGGTACTACCGAACCATTCATTCTGATCGTATCATCTCCGAAATTTAACGAAATACCATGGCGACGCATAAATACTGTGCCAACCACGGCGTCGTAACGGTCAATGTTCGCAACGTCAAAATAATCCTGTTCTCGAATGACCTCTTTGTTGGATGTAATTGAATACTGAGTTGTGCAACCGTAGGTAATGCGCGAGCGACTGCCTTTGGTGCCGAGTTGGAACGTGACTGGATTCTCTAGTCGGTAGATTTTTAGCTTAGCAGCACGGGTAAAGTCGGGAGAAATGGCGTCAGCAGTACTCCCACTGTCAAAGAGGGTGAAAGCTTTCATGCCATTGAATTCAACCCATGCAGCGAGGCAACGTTTTTCAGCTGTCATACGCTTTGGGCGTAGTTTAGCGCCGGTGGACCGTGTGGGCGTCGGTTCAGCAGTTGCTACACGTCCACCATTCTCTTTAGTCTCAATGGACCGGAAATATTCACGAAAGTCAAGTCTTAGGTGAGTTCCGTCACTTTCAGAGTTATTACAGGGTTCAGACGGGCAAGACTCATATTCTGAATCGCTTCCCGACCCATCCCAAGCACCTGCGAATTGTTCGGGAATTTCTGTGTGCGTGTACTCCTCAAATTCAGAGTCAGCATCATATGATTTGTCAAACATGAACCCAGTTCTCTCCTCGGGTTCACTTTCACTGGTGTATTGAGACCCGCCGTACGAACCAGGTGAGTGCTCTTGATCACTCAACTCTTTGTCAGACGGGGTCCCATTATCATAGCGAGCCCAGACCTGATCGTCACCTGAGTCGTCCTGTGGTGACGATTTCTGGGACTCAGACTCGTGGGTTGGAGATTCAGCTAAGCGGAACAACCGTACGTTCCCGTCTTCATCCGTCATTTTAAAAACTTGACTAGATTTGGATGGGTCTTTTGGTCTTGAGTTTCCATTGTTTTGTTTAGAGTAGTCCGGGCATATGAAAGATTTGTTATCCTTCCTATCATAGCGGGGTCTATACTGATCCTTGTACTTGTCACGTCGAGGCAAGGATTCAGGTCTCTCACATTTATTGGGTTGAGAAGGGGGTTTGATGGAGTAGCGACGGCCATCTACCACTTGTAAGCGTTTAGGTGAGCCATCACGAACCGTGCGTTGATATCTATGCTCCTGGGACCATCGGTAATCACGATCTCGTGAACGTCTTCTTTCTTTAGAACACTTTCGGCATTCACGCTCTTGAGAACGAGATCTGGACCGTCTACGGCGGTTTTGTTCAAGTTTACGGCGCGCATCGTGGTAATATTCACGAGCCTTTTCGCCTTGCTCAAGGGATATGGCGGTTTCAATGATTTCCGTCAGACTCGAGCGTTCGGCAGTAATCTTGTGAACAGTGGTCATAGTGGTTACAATGCTCTCGGGTAGAAGTAAAAATAAACGCTTTCAGAAGTTGTATGCGTCGGGAGGTGTTGGCAGTCATTTAGCATATTTCTTAAGAGTGCTAAACAGCCCTTCAACTCCACGAGATCTAGAGTATGAGACGGACTCATACTGATCAACTACTTTGGTGAGTGAAGCCTCATGAATGAAGCGACGGTACAGACCTGCTATTACTTGCAGGAAGGTCCATCGTCCCTTCAGTGGGTCTTTTGCATTAATGTCTTCGGGAACCCGCTCTACAATGTCATTAAACCATTGTAGCACAGAATCCGATAAGAACATGGGTATTGCATTAGTTCGTTGAATATCCACGGAGGTGAGTACGTCAGATTGAAGTGTATGACTCCAACATATCTCCTTTCCACACATATTGGCTATACTTAACCAACGGACTAAACCGTTGTGGTAGAGCCAGACGGAGGGCTCGCGAAATTCATATTTCTCTTTCTCTTTCTAGCTACGACGATCCTTTCCATTACCGGCTTCACAATTTCCCTTCAAACACGAAAGCTTATAAAACCGTCTCCCGATTCTCCCCCTACGCTACGTCACTATATTCCCTTCATCTCCTTTATCTCCCTTTTCTTGTACCTTACGGATTTCTCCCGACTTCCCGACTATCGCTGCCGAATTCCTCGTTGCATGTGCGCCGCTTCGAGACTTTGTCCACCTCGTTAGCGATCCTCCACGGATGTTGGGGTCCATCCTGTGTAGAGTTGAGTGCTGCTGGCATAGAGAAAAGCTTGCGAGTCTGAGGGTGAACGGAGAGTTCCACACCGTTCGTTAAGGAACTGATAGATAACCTTTATTTGCTTCCTTTCCTTTGACTTTGACTTGCTTCTCGTTCTCACGGTTTTCACTCAGTCCATTATCTCTTATATACGAAAAATGTGTATTGAAAGGACAATAAATCTTTTCCCCTCCTATTTTCGAGTCACTCTGAATAACTGAGCCCTTTTCGAGCCTTTCTACATACACAATGAGCCCTTGAGCCCCAATGAGCCGAGCCAAGACGAGCTGAGCCAGAGTAAACATTTTATTAGCTGAGTATTCTTACATTTTATTATTTACAGTTGGTGCCGCTGCCTAGTCGTTGTTTTCGTTTTCTAGATATATAATTCAACGCTTCACAGTCGACCTATCGACCAGAATCTCTCATCACCTTTCGCCAGCCGAACGTCTATCCCTTCGATACCGTGAACCCAGCGGTCAAGGATTGTTAAATTGTCCTCACCACGGTAGGTACCCGGTTTTGGTAGTGATTGAATTAAAGTCTTTTGAATATTATTGTTCCCCCTGAGCGGTTCACAATGAAGATAAGTTTTAATGAGGTCTTCCAAGAGTTTGAATGCCGCCTTTAGCATTTCCTCTTCGGACTGGGGTGTAGGATCATATACCCATTCCCGTTTTCCTGATAAAGTAGGCTCTGCAGAAGACTGTCGAGGTAGATTAAATGGTCTGTCACCTTCGCATTCTGTCCCAGTCTCATTGTCTGAGTTTTCAGAGCTGGGAGCATTGCTAGGTTCGTCTGGATCACTAGGTGGACCGTTTCCATCTGGGTCATCACCAGGACCTCCTGGGTGATTGTTTCGATTATTGCGATTGTTATTGAACATATGAGGTGGTAGGTCCCGGTCATGCTCAGAAATATCTCTATTTGTGTTTCTAGAGTGACCATTGCCGTGGCTATTGTCATCAGGAGGTCCACCTCCACCACTGGGATTGCCATTGAAGTTATTTGGCCCCTCGGGAGGTGAATTGTCGTCATTATTAGGAGCAAATCCCCGAGGTCGTCGATTAGGATTGGGATCATTCTTGGAGAAAGGTTCACCGAACTTAGGTACGGATCTGACCTTGAGTATTTCAGTATCCTCGATTGGATACATCGGTTGACTGAGCTCAGGACGGTCAACATGATAGATGCGATTGTTGACTTCATCAATCACAATATCTTGCTCAGGGATTGTCGAAGTGTGATAAGCCATTAAGTCATGGCTCCGTAATCTCTGCAAGACATAACGACGGCGAAGTTCAGAAAAATAACTCCGAACCTTACACTCAATCTCTTGAGATAGGTGAGATCGAAGAGAAGGGGTCGGTTTATAACTGACTTGAGACCATCCCGTCATACTATATTGTGGACGGTCTGAGTCAGAAACAGAGTCGCTAGGCGCAAGCTCTTCACTCAGTGAGATGGGTCTATCCACACGTAGCGTTGGCAAAGGTTTCTTGCCACGTCGGATAGCTGTACGGTTAGTCTCGTTCAGTATATCAGTCGCAGTTACGGAGGGCTCATCTGCGCTAAATAGACTGTTACGAGAGTGGGACGGCGGGGCGTCAACTTCATGCCTTGCAGTCTCAGAAGATCCTGCCTCAGACGGTTGGTGACTAACAGATGCGTCATAGACGGGCGAAGATCTCATCGAGGAAGGTGTATTAGCAGGTGTATGGAATACAGGGGGTTTTCTCGGATTAGCAGGAGTAGTATTACCCGTAGTTGTTGGCTTGGGAATACCACTGGGAACGTTCGGTCTTGAGGAGGGTGCCTGAACGTTCATAGCGGGGCGCTGTACCGTCGTAGTAGCCATAGATGAAAAGGTACGAGAGGTGTACGGCGACGGAGAGTGCGAGTAATAAGGTAATTCTTTAGAAACAAGCAGATTTTGGGTTCTGGTGTAGTGTCGGGTCTCCTTCGGAGGATGAGGGCCGGGGTGACGTTTTCGTGACGTTTTGAAGGGCGGTAGAGTTGTCGAGAAGGTAAACAGAGGTGTGAGAGAGGGTGAGACAGCGGGGGAAGATTTTTTCGAGCAGAGAGAGGTAGGAAAAAGCGAGTAGATACAGCGAGAATCGACTGAGATTTAAAAAATGTGTAAGCGGGGGACTTCTCGGTGCCTCAGGCCTCAGCGTAAACCAGACAGAGCTATTATGATTCTGAGCTGTCTACGACAAGGCTAGGTAAGGCAATAAGAGAGAAGTTAAAAAAAGAGGAATGAAGGGTATGAGCGCAGCCAAGATGTCATGACGCGTGGGAAGTATTTTGTCAAACTGTACAGTAGTACCGTATTAGGAAATGAGCGCTTACAATTATACTTTTTTGAACACCCAGTTTTCCAGGGTATTAACTTTGTTTTAACATTGTTCTTATCCTCATTCAATGGCCTCCTCACGATGACGAGAAGAGACCACCACAGCTGGGAGTAATTCTCCTAGTCATTGTTAGAATTTGAGGTTTGTCTCGCTAACTGAGTTGTTAATTGGCTTTAGCTGGAGGCAAACCGATGCCTCAAGCAGGTACTTTCATTTAGCTTTTATACCTACTTAAGTATCTAGAATGTTCTACATGTATCTACAAGTATCAGTAATAAAGTGGAGTAAATTAGTAATAACCTTGGCAAAAGAGTATGTACTCTGAGTCATACGGAATACTGTAGAATCCTGTTGAAAGGACTCGCACAGGTGAGCTGCACCATGCCCGATTTCAACAGTCATGAAGACTTTCAGTCATTATCACCCATTGGGGAGGAATCCCCGGGAGATTTCAGCAACAGTGAGCTCAACACTGGTACTACTAACATTGTACTTTCTGAGAGAGCTCAGGGGAAATTATCCCAAACAAATCCCTCTTCACGTCGAGAGACCCCCAAAACACCGCCTGGAATGCGGCCGACGCAAATTGACGCTCCGGTAATTCCATCAGCAGTGACGCAAGCTCGTGCTCCACATGGTGCCCGTGTTTCTAGAACGGACGCCGTTGGAGCTGTTCCAAGCAGTTCAGGGTCCCATCTCGGCACCCTATGCAATAACGTTGATTGGCACCGCTAAAACGTCTAAGATGGGGGTAAGGGTGAAGTGTGTGATATATAAGTCCTAGCGCCGTATAGTACTACAGCGAGAATCCTAAAACTATAGAAAACACCAAACAAATCACTCTTGAGGTCTAGCGTGTGTAATGCGAGAGCTGGTTCGACGTTGATTGAAGGTTCCGCCAGTAGCTAACTCAAGAACGAAATATCAAGTGC
>MU128093.1:6591-22779 GCA_014904975.1 Marasmius fiardii PR-910 | reverse complement strand
ATTATTATTCCGCTTTGTTTTGTATACTAAAGTATAATGCACCGTATATAAGGGCTTCTAGTTGTAGGTAGTCAGTAGTTGATTTTACCCCGACGAAAGTCTAAGTAGAGTTTGCTCGGCGTAAGCCAGAATACCAGAGATCTGCCCAGTCTAATAGCTGTGAAAACTTGATTGAACTTGAACGCTTGACAAATAAGATTGATTGAGTTGTTTGCCTTGAGTTGAGTTTGATTGTGGTTGGGGTTCCGTCGGTTCGTCAGAGTCGAAGGTTCCTTTTGTTATACAATGCCGACGTTCTAGTTGTGAGCGCCGACGGGGTATTTGTTAAGTCCTTGTGTGGCTTATTGATTGTTCAAGAGTCTTGTGTGCTCTTTTGGTGCCTATGTTTGTAGTAGGAGTTGTTAGCTCGAGTTCTTTGTGTGTTCCGAGTTATTGATTGTTTAGGCTCGTCTCCGACGTTCCTATTGTTTTGTTGGTTTCGTTTGAGAGACCGTCGAATACCCACCGTTCCGTCGATTACTAGCCTTCCGGCGAAGTAGTCACATTGATTGGATTGTTGTTGTGTTTGCTGCTCCTAATACTTTCCCTGTGAGCGTAACCTTCGACAAGCCTCACCCCTTGCACTCTTCTTTTTCTTCTGGACCGTTCAGAGGAGATTATCAGTGCTTCGCCGATTAAGCCTATATTCTCATATCCGACGTACCAGTCTCATTACCGAGGCATGGGCATCTAGTCTCACGTACCGCCAAACTCTATTGCCACTAGTCCCTGAGTATTCTTCCATCTCTCTAAGTAGTATTCTCAAGATAGGCAGTCAGTGCTCTCGATTATGAGATGCTTGACATTACTCGTTACGCCGAGAATCACTGCTCGGTCCAAAATCGAAAAAGCGCCCATAGACTTGCGGTCCGCCTTGAATTAGCACTTGTGGAACGCCCATGGACCTGTGGACCGTGAGCCCTGTTAGGTGAGCTCTACGTTCAAATCTTGACCTTCACAATATCAATATTCTGGTTTTTGTATCATGTTACCTGTTTAGATATTGGAGTCTCAGAGATGTGTGCAGATAATGATTTTGGATCGAGATGTGGAAACTCAAGGTAAAGATAGATGAATGCCCGGTGCGCGCGGGATAAAAAATTCAACTATATACGTAGATTATTTTTTTCGTGGTTTGGAACAGCATACACGACCAAGTTCTGGGCTATCTTCAGGCCCAGAAACCCTCTGAATATTCTGAATTGCACCTGATTGTTCGTGTATAAAAGTGTATAAAAATGACTTCTTGAGGTTCATTTAGACCCTGAAGTCTCAAAAGGTGACCTATCTTCTCCAGTGTCATATGGAGCCCAAAGGCTCAATTCTCCTAGTTAGACTCTATACCATGAAAGCTTTCCAACATTGAAAGTGTCCGAAATTGTGCCTCTGTCCACCTTTGGTCACAGGCTTAACTCTATTTAACTTATTAGTAACTTCGAGACCAGCATTCAATTTACCGGCAAGAATGTCCGCCCTTTGGTAGGATTATGGGTTTTGTATCCTTCCAAGGATGCACTTTTGTGGAGGCGAGAAAAAAATGGAACGGGAAAACGATTATTTATAATATATATTTACAGTAGCATCGCCGAATGAGATATTTTACAAAGACAATATACGGTTAGCACTCTTCGAGTGATCGAGGGACACAAATACTATTTGTAGCACCGGTGCGGCTTTCCAATAAGTACTGGTCTTCGTACCACTTTAGCTCCTCTATTTCTTCCTGCAACAGTTGTCGACGTGTGCGAAATCTCTTGTTTCGAGGGTAGATGATTCGGATGTAAAAGAACTTGATCTATGGGGCGTTTGAAAGAAGGCTGTTCGAGTATCTGAGCTTGACAATTTTGACTCATTAAAGGGAGATCCTGTTTTACTATATACGCTGTACACCTGAAAAGTGTTCAGCATTGATTGAAAAGCAGTCGAGTGCACTGACTCACTTGTGAGTTTTGGATAATGCTAGTATGCTGGCCTGACATTTATGAGCGAATAGAAATGTGATGCTGGTACATCGACGTACGTGAACGATTTCCCGCGATGATGAACGAGGGCTATATCCAGACCGTTGACGACGGAATGAAAGGTCTAGCCGTGAGACTTTCCCACCAGTCTAGGGTTGTGGGCAGATTTCAGAGTCGAGTCATTTTATATAAATTTACAAGTCATTTACCTACCAAATCACTCATTTTGTGTGAAAAAAAAAAACAAAAAACAATGACATTGGGGAATGTGGGTAGCGACAAGACGAGGGAAAAAGCTATTAACTTTGGCTACACTGCAGGTATCGGAAAAGAGGGATGTTGTCAACGCCGTTTGTGGATGTAAGGGCGGGTATTGGTTGACACCGGGAGAGCGGCATGTACGGGGGTTAATGAGGGCCACTTATCTGAGGGCTCACTGCGGGTATCGTTATGACGGATTGGCTGGCTGTACTGAGTCAATTGTTTTCGGAAAGAATGGAAGTCTAGCTTATTTTTAGTCATTTTCCAAGTCATTTTCCGGGAAATCAGTTGACCAGCCTCAAAATTGGATTTCACGGGAAGTTTCGGTTTGCTCATGACTTGAGCTTTACGCAGTCAAAGGAGCTGATATTCCCGTCCGTATTAGTCGGGCATCGTGAGCTGTAAGTCAATATTCTTATTTGCTTTCGTTTTTGTTTTCTGACCAAGACAACTTTTTTGCAGCCGCTTATCCGCACTGGAAGAGAAGGGCACCTTCTAATAGGTTGTTATACGAAAGAGCACACAGACAAGAGACCAAAACATTGGTCAAAGTTCATGACAAAGGATGAGTCTGCCGTTGACGTCCTCCGTCAAGTTTTCACAGTTGTACTCTCAGCCCGCGGAATCGCGAAACGGAACCTTGAAGTCGGTCATGGAATATCAGGGTCATTGGGAGAACAAAAACTTCCTTCAGCGTATGATGGATATCAAAGCATCGATATGGGTCTATCCGCCCTTATAGCCATTCAAAAATGAATCGTCGACACTTGCCACCGCCGCTCTTGTTCAACGCCTAGCATGCATAAGCTCGATCACTTCCTTGCGCAACTCACGCAAGCGCTGCCAATCTTCCAGCGACAACTGCACATCCGACCCCAACGGGGCTCTGGAGGCGCTCCCGTCTGGAATACGAACACCCCCCAACGCCGATCGGAGACCTTATCGCACAGAATCACACTATGCTATCCATTCTTTCCGAAATCCACAATCGTCAGCGCGTCAGTCTCCAGCCACCAATCGGGCCTAACGTAGCCCTTTTGCCCGACTTCCCAAACTGAATGGAAGGACGTACGAAATTGTGCCTCTTAGGGACATTCGATGAGACTCAAAAAGGAACTTTAGTTGTTGTGAATAACGGATTAAATGATTTTCTTATGGCGAGTTACTTTTCACATCCTCATCTTTACCTCGGTTTTGTACCTACTTTCCGCCCTTCAATCTCCCAATCCTCCACAAAAAAAACAAAACATATCCAACATCCGAGTCATTCAAAGGAACACACTACTGGTCGTACCACCAGTCCGGTCTCTCAACGAGCACTTTTACCCCATCCTGCTTTAAATCCTGCATCTCTTTGACAAGTCGCGGTTCTAAAACGATCTCCGGTGACTCCCAATCTTCAACGCGCAACTCCTCCAACGGATCGACATCGTTCGAATCAACGCTCGACTGCAAAAGACGATTCGGACTTCTGGCAGTGGCCACAGTAAGAACCGTGTTCACGATGTCGGGAGTCACATTTCCGATGTGAACGATACATATGTGGCTTAGATGCGGAAGAATGGGAGAGCTGTTCCCCGAAACGTCTGCCAACTCGGTGAGGAAGGGTGCGAAAGAGTTGCCCCAGCATAAGGATGGCGTAATATCTGGCCAACACGAATTGCTCCCACTCAGAGAGAGGTGGGTGATGTGAGGAACCTTGTTTACTAACACAGAAAGAGACCCCCATGAGAACGTTGAGAAGCCCTCTCGTTGGGGCTTAAGGGCAAGGGAAAAATGTCGTATAGTGATCGATGATCGTTGAAGCATGGAGAGAAGTGAGGAAGGCCAAACCCGCACCGAATAACAGGCGAGCTCGAAGGTCGAAAGTGAAGGCATCACGAATGAGGCGAGCAAATAGCCTAGGATTTCGTTATAAATCTTTACCACCTTAGATCTCTTCTTTTCATATAACGCAGGACAGATCGATAGAGTGTGTAGATACGGAATCTCCACATGGCGAATATTGAGATCGACCGGCTCTCCCGAGAAAGATCCTAGCTTTAGGATGCGTAGCTCTCCCATATGCCCCAGTACTGAGAGGAAATATTTCACACGAACAAAATGCAAGTAGTCAATGACTAATGTAGTGATTTGATGGTAGGGGAGTGAACGGAGAGGGGAGAGGTTGCACAGTTGCACTTCCGTCAGCTTTGGGGCTCGGGAAAGTGCCCTCCATAAGGGCACATCCTTGACCACTTTACCATTTGGATCTACGCATGGGTTGAAACCACAGTGGAATGATACCAAGTTGTGAAATGTGATATCTGGTTCTCGGAAGGTTCCATCTGTCCCGACACCAATAAAATCAACAAATAGTCGCGAAGATCGCGAAATATGACGTTTCACAAGTTTCCAGCTGGCGTGAGACCTCTCCATGCCACAGTCAAAAGAGAGACGAAGATTTAATGGGGACGAGCCAGAGTTTGTTAAGAACGTCTCGAGCGTATTCGTTATGCGTTCGGAGGATCTACCATGGAAGTGGACGCTAATGGAAGCCCAAAGTGTGGGTGAGCGGTTGACGATTTCTCTCCAGCGAGAGCAGACGTGGCTGAGAGTGATCGGAATTGCCCTGACTTTCCCCTCGTACTGTTGGATCGTGAGAGAGCACCGGTCTGTCGAGTTCGAAAAACAAACAATGGCAAAAATTTCCTCCCAAATCTCGAAAGGAACCTTTCGTTGGACAGAGAGAAAGCAACGACGCCGCTCCCTGTGAGATTCAAGGTCATTCTTCCTGGCCTCCATCTGTTCCAAGGTTCGGCGCAGGTATGCAATGTCACGTTTGTACTGCTGTAGTTCCCTCGTTTCCTCTTGCAAGAATTTGATGTTCCGGGAGATCTCCGCTTCCGAGGGGATATGATTGGAGCGTAGAAGACTGAGATCTATGGAGGGTAGTGCATGGGGGGCGTTGGATATCCGAGTTTGACAATTCTCGCACAGAAGGGGGCGTTCTTGTTCCATGTTTTACTCCAGCAGAGTATCTTTCGTGGTAGTTTAGGCTTCCTTCAGTGCAGAAAGGCAGTGGAACGTACCGGTTTGAGATAGAAGTAAAGGCAGAAGTACGTTTCGCAATGGAGATCTGAAGGTTTGCGGGGTACGCAAGTCGTTGACGACGATGATGGGGAGGGAATGAGGTGAGAACCGTGAGAAATGTCCTTTACCCCTTTCATCGTCGCCACCATAACCTCCCTTCATCGATCGTATCTGTCTCATGGTCACCGCCAAAGACTGTCGTTGTCAAGGATCTAAGAAGTGAGTCAAGCATTTGGAACGCTACAACCATGATATAGAATTGACAGTATCAAATTTCCTTGCAGCTTTTTTTCGAGATACTTGAAAAAATTGAATGCTGTATACATGACGGATACTCGGGCTTTGAGCAGGATTCAACAGGAATATTGACACTGGATTAGTGGACTGCGATGAACTATAGTTCCCAAGCTGAACGTACGTTGGATTCTAGCCATTTTTGGCTCTTCTCTCCTGACCTAAACGAACGTACGTCGCATTTAGCCATTTCTGGCTTTTCTCTCCTGATCTGAACTTTCGCCTCTTTCAGGGTTTCCATCTGAAGTTACTGAACAAACAAGATGACGGGAGCTAGATTTAGGCCGAGAACTGGGTGCTAGTAGTAGAGTGAGCGGGTAGATATCAGAAAGCACGGTCTAAAAAGTTCGTGGAAAGTGTGTGGAATGGGTGAACACCAGCGACGGATACTTTTATATTCAAATTCTCAATCAACACCTAGCGCAACATGGCTCGACCTCGCGGCTCGCCATCCACCTCACTGGGTACATCGGACATCCTGATAGTACGCCTGTAGAAGCGAAGAATGACAGCGTTACACGTCTCACAGGGTTTTTCGAGCGGGCCAGACGAGCTTGCGAGGGGCGGGTTTCGACATTTAAATGAACGAAACGATATGTGTATCTTTTTTCCTCTTGTCTAACGGCTATACCAGGAGCTGGCTATCGTTCCTGCCACACATCAGCTGGCGGGTTGGGAATAGGAACATACCTTCGGGATTTGTTAGCTTTTTATTCTCATCACAATCTGGCTGGAAGAATCATCCGGGGGGAGTTATCCAGGCGCCGTCTCTTTTGCATCGTAGACGACGACGACGAGTACGGTCCACCATGTCGTGGGTAGATGCCACCATATACCTCGTATTCGAGGTCTTCCACTACACTTATGCGTTCCTCCATTCGCTGAATCATTCAATAACCCTTCGAATCCCCAGCATGCAGGAGACTTGTTCGCCCCCACAGCATCTTCCTACGGCAAAGGTCATCCGGCAGGTCAAAGAACTCCGAGTCGCTCAAAAATGTCAGTGTTTAGGGGTGCCGCGTCGGAATGGGTCCATGCATCATGAGAGGGTACAAAGGGATGTTAGAGTCAGGGTTGGGGTAATAGAAAGTTGACGGGGAAAGCACTGTATGTGGGAAGTGTACGACCATCGACGCACGGATACTAGCCAGCCTTATCCGGGAAACGGTCGCGTTCCAGAGATACCACCCCTTAAGTGCCGCCGGTCGTCATTTTTTTTTCTTTTTTTAGCAAAACCACGTTCACATCAAGTCCAGTTCGAAAGGACCAGGGAGCTTCACAATGATAGACAATGCAAAGTCTTGTTCCTAGCTGCTCGGACACCCTCGTAGTCAACGTCCCCTCTACCAGCCACCTCATTACTTCCACAAGAACTAAATACGACCCCTAGCCTTCTCGCCGCTTCAGAAAACGCTATCTGGTTGATTGGGACAGGACACAGTGATCACTGCTTCATTCAAATCTGGCCCTCTTGTAGTCGGGGAGAGACGCCAAACCACCACTGTACTATCCCAGTTACGAGCTAGCCTCTCCTTCGTTTCATGAAGCCCCACAAGCCACTGAAAGGAATGGTAGCCCACATAACACCACAAAAACTCATGTCGCGTATGGAGCATCAGCACTTCTAGCGAGTACACCCTCACATACATACCTTGTACGTTACACCTTTCCTTCCGCTCTATGCACTGCCAGTGCAAGTGATGAGGGAAGATGCTGGAGGGATTGTCACAGTTAAAAAACGTTCACAGTTCAGCTAGATAGAGTTGGTATTTTACATTCTACGGCGTCCTTATGTTAGCCATACGTGCCAAGAGCATGTTCAAGAGCTGTAGTATAGTAGCGAAGTTGGTAGTACGAAGGCAAGCCGGGCGTACGTATGACAAACGTCAACCAACAGGAAGGACAAGCGTATGAAGGAAAGCTGTTCTACATTGGAGGTAACCCGGATACTAGCCATTGGCAACGGCCGGTAGCAAGTGGAAGAACCTGATGAGGTCGGAGGACGTAACTCCCCAAACCTCATCTAGTAGAGAATGACCGTTCTGCACTGTATCATCACAGGGAGCATCTGCGAGCTGTGAGAGATGGAACGAGAGAGTTAGCTTCGTATTATGGATGCAAATAAACCAGACAGAAACTCACCCCGAGCGCTCTTTTCGTCCCTGTCCACAACAACACAAAGGTTTCTTCTTATCAACATTCTTCTGCAACTCGTTTCGTGCCGTCTCACGAACCAAGACGTCAACCACTTCACAGAGCAAGTTCTTGACCGCATCCGGCAGAACTTCCAATAACGGCGAAAAGAGTGACCTCATGCACATTCTTTGACGAGATCGCCCAGTTGGATGACAGTGCACCATATATTGAAAGAGACGGTAGAGCTGGAATGACTACGATCGGGAACGAGAACCGTCTCTTGTACCTGAGAAAACGTGGTTAGGCGAGTTGATTTTACCAATAATCAACAAAACAACTTACCTTCTTTCGGTTCCAGCAGTATATCCCGTCGTTCGTGCAGCTCCGATTCCTGTCGTGAGCGTTCGCACCAACAGACCAAAATCCAGTCTGACTACGCGAGTGTCTCCTGCTTCTCCAACTTCGCATCGTGAGATAAGGTTGGCGCAATGCACGTTCCAAACCTTTCGAGTGACGTTTGGAAGACCTTCATGAAGTAAGCTTGTTCGTCGGCATGGGAGTGACAAAGCCCATGTTCATAGAGAATTTTGCTTTCGAAATTGCACCGGAACTTCAGATGAGAAGATGTCGAGAGAGCACAATAATAGCAGACTCACTTTTGGGATAAACCTCAACAGCGCTCTGTTATGCAGCCCCGTGTATCTGCCTATCAGCTAACCTCGGAAAGGCCCGGGACCCTTATCCTAGCATGGCATAGAATCGTAGACTCATGAGGTAGAACAACCCTGCTGTATCCGGAAGATACAACAGGATCGTAAGATAGTGGGCGTATAAACGTTCTCGGCATGAAGCCTACGGTAGAGACGTTCATGAGTATAGATGGGTGTTTTGATGATCTTGGGAAACGCATGGTAGCGGAGGAAGTTTTTGGGTGAGGGGTAAGAGGTATAGGAGAAAGATGTTGGCCTGATTTGAGAGCTGCTAAGCAACACGCGTTCGGGACCCAGGTTTGGATTAATTGGAGTGGTGACTAGCAAAACACCATGAGCGCTGCATTGCCTTTGGCCCGACCCTGTTCAGTTCGAAGCCCAAGAAATAGAGGAGCGCCAGCCTGTCAACATTGCGACGCCAAAGGGCGGGAATAGATAGCGCTGAAGAATAGGATCGCGACCTAATGTCCGATTGAAGGAGCTCGTACGGTCGCTGTTTGCGCGACTACGCCTTGATTATGCCAAAAATTGCACTGAATTCGGTGGCGACGCTCGCCTTCTAGACGGTTGGGAGAATGGATGCCGTGGGAGGTTGCCGAACAAGATTGAGAGCTCAGGAGGTCGAGCATGAGAGGCGTGAGGTAAAGCATGGGAGGCGTGAGGTAAAGCTGGTTGAGCTGGTATCCACAGGCGTCGAAGGAAGGCAATGAGTGCATCCTCCGAACATTTGCTCGGACCTTCGAATGACAGTAGTGCGAGATGAAGCGACATAGGTATTCCAATATGTCCACCGAGGAGACAGTGCTTGCTGTCGCAACGACGCTGACGCTTTGACACTCGTCTCCAAGAAATGCGCTGGGGTTATAACTGAGAAATCTTCAAGACGACGACAACGGCAGACTCACCAGATTCCACGACCTTCGGGCTGTGACCCTTCGCTCGCGCGCTCATCGCCCCCAGCTTCCTCTCGAAGAACACGGAAAAACAAGCTAGTGTAAAAGACATTCCGGTCAGAAAAAAAAGGATAGAATGGCTGGACAAATCGACTTACAGCTCACGGTATCCGACTAACATGGCAACCTCAGCCTCCTTTAATGCCGAGTAATTTGTGCAAACCAACCCGGGAAATAGCAGCTCGCTTTGACAATGGAGGTTCCGCCCGCGAGGGCGTTGTCCTGGGTTTGATCTGAGAAAAAAATTTCTGTCTCGTCAGATCTGAAATACAAGGCCGCAAGGAGACATGTTCAACTTACAAGCACTCTGAAAATCCATTATTCAGCATAGCCCACTAGTCCGCCAGCATCAGCCCCTCTAGCCATCCGAAAATTCCCGTTCCACGTAGCGCATGAACGGGAACCGAGGCCAATCCTCGGGTTGACGAAGGAAGTTTATGATATTCCTGCACGTCGAAGGTTGGAAGGTTACTTGACTGTATGTATTATTTCTGAACTGTCGTCCTCGATGCGTCAAGTCGTGACGGCGGTCTTTTATGGTGCTGACTAGTTACAGGTTCCATCAAGGAGGTTGCAGTCTATATGAAGTCTGCTTCTGTAGTTTGGACATTGTTGAGGTGAGCGCGAAACGACAGTAAAATGGTTCGACACTGACAGTCTGGTGATCGTGATGGTGGTAACGGTGAAAGCAGGCTCCAGAGAATTTCTCACGACTCACACCTTGGTGTGTCATTGGTGACTAAAACCAACGGTCCAGACTCCAGGCAGGAAAAATCTTTAGGCAAGTCCGTTCGTTTACGGTGTTGCTTTTCCGTTTACTGATGTTACTTGGTCAGAATCCTGCAATAGTTCTCTTGTTCTGCTCACAATCAGCCCGGACAAGGACAGCAAGTATCTCCACTGTACGTTCCCGAAACTGCTTGTTAGGACTGAACATACCTTGAATTCGCGTAATTTCCAGGTGTACAGCTCATATTTTTGACAGGAAACAGCCATGGATCAGGACCACCCTCTATTTTGTTGCAGTTGTAGAGCCCAGATATTCAAACTGCCTGCGTTACGCCCGATAGATCCCAATTTTCTACGCTCCAGCCATATTCCCTCAAATGCGGAATCTTCCCGTGCCTTTGAACTGCTAAAGGAAGAAACGAAGGAGCTGACCCGATATGAAAACGACATTGTACACTTACGTCTAAAGTTGAAAGAGATGGAGGCCGGAAAGCACGCTCTACAAGTCCAGATTGAACGCCGTCGGTCTTTCGTCTCTGCTCAGCGTAGGGTGCCTGTAGAGATTTGGGAGGAGATTTTCGCCATCGCTTGTTGTCCAAAACCGAAGGCCCCTTGCGCTCTCACAATTGGATTCGACGATAGGCACCGCTACGTTGTGGTCGCAATCCCTATCATTCTCGGCCAGGTCTGCTCCCGCTGGAGAGACATTGTCACCTGCTCTCCCAAACTTTGGGCTCACATTTCCGTCGATTTATGCTACCGATACCCCAGGGGTGGAACGAAGCTGGTTGAGACGTTCTTGGCGAATTCTGCGTCATATCCATTAGACCTTCGGGTTATTCTGGATGATAACAGGACAGAATCTGCCCAAACCAGCTGGGAAGTCTTGACACGCCATATATCCCGAGCGCAGCGATTGTTTGTCGACTTTAATAACGAGTATGATCCCGATCCGCTTTCGGCTTTTCCAGACCAGGACATCATATTTGATAACTTGGTGTTTTTTCACTCGGGGATACAGACCGGCCCTCCTTACAGTGATGACGGTGAACTGGTGGTGAATAGCTCCTTCTGGAGAGCACTTCTCCAGGCCCCCAAACTGACCGGAGCGCAAATGGAATGTCTCCACCCACTGCGCTCACTCCCCTACCACCAAATCACTGTCCTTGTCATAGAATACCTTAGTCCTGATCAGGTCGAAGGTCTTCTTCTTACACTGGAGGTTTCCACAAAGCTGCGCACCTTGAAACTGCTGTCATTCTCGACTCATTCGCAGGGCGTCATCGACATCCCTCGTCGCGTAAAGTCACGGTCTCTACGCCTTCTATCCATCCGCCCTGATTACGATGGCGAAGATCTTCAAGAGGTAGCAATCAACAATTCCATTCTAAAATACCTACTAGCCTCACTCGAAATGCCTTCACTTTCAACGTTCGAACTCGCCTGTGTCTCAACTTCAAAAACGACGCAGGTCTGGCCTCCATTACTCCTCGACATGCTGAAACAATCGACCACTCTCCGATCTTTATCGCTCTCTCTCGGAACGGGGCTTCAGAAACGTTTCTCATGGGAACCGCTCTCAGCTCTGCTAAACGCGATTCCACACATCACCCATCTTCAATTGAGCGGGACAGTTCGGTTCCCTCGTATCTGCTGGGATAGCTTTATCTCACCCTCTCTTTTCGAGATGGCAAACGTCTCGGGGAACGGCACTGCTATCCTTCCACATCTCACTCACCTATCTGTTACCAACATCGGAAAAGTGACTCCTGATGTCGTAAACACCGTCGTTACTTTAGCTATTGCGAGAAGTCCTATGCGGCTTTCACAGTCTGCCATTGGAGATTCTAGTGGCGTCCAACCGCTGGAGTCTCGAGTTGAGGATTGGGAGTCTTCGGAGATCGATTTGGAGCCTGAAGCGGTAGAGGTAATTCAGGAATTGAAGCGGGATGGGGTGAGAGTGGTCATCGACAGGCCGTACTGGTGGTACGAGAGATAGTACCTTCAGCGACGTTGAAATACGTACCTTGTCGTGAATCGGGACATTATGGACTTGTGGAGCCGAGACTTTCTTGATTGGTTTGCTTCCGTACTTGACATATCTAATGGACTCGACGTAGGTCACCGATATGAACGTTTGAACTGTCGTTTTCTATATGCCTGCCGAAAGTACACTTTGTCCTCATCAAAAATTACTGTATGCTAACGATAACCTTGAAATATACCTATATAGTTTGCTAACGGCGCTTCTGCACATAATGATATATTCTGGTTACTACTTTTGCATGTCTTCCGCCACATCAACAAACCCCGCGGGTGCACTGTGGCCCGTGTAAGTATATGGAAATTACCATTCCAATGTGATCAAGACTTGAAATTAATCAATTGAAAGTTGGAAAGCTGTAGTGACATTCTTGCACCATCACTGTGAACCTTACTTACGAAGCACCACAGGCGTTGTCCATTTAATTAAGGACGACTGCCATCCTTGCCGAGCACACCCCTTCAAAACCACCTCAACTGCATCCGCCACGCTAATTCCCATTATTCAAATATGAGTGTTACTAGGTGCACGGTGATGCACGCCGGAATGAAAACCCTTGAATATGCTTCATTTTTGGCACTATTTAGTAGAATACATGATGGATACTAGGGTAACTAGAGGACTAGGGTGAGCCCGAACTACTAGTCAAAGCCTCGACGTCCCTATTAGAAAAGTCGACGGAAAGCCGGCTGACGATGAGAGATATTGTAGGAACTCCGAAACCTGTAGGAGCCTATGATTGTAACTCCAAGATTCTCCAAACCTTCAACGATTGATTAGTGGAGATCTCTCGCTCTAATACACCCGACGGCAATCCAGGGATTTATTATTTACTTTAATCTTCTATCCACTTTCAATGGAGCATCGAAAGGAGAGGGCTTAAGGCGAGCATCAACAATGACCGACGATAATATTCCTAACCTTCCTCGAGATTAAGATAACCATGTGACGGCTGATCGACCTGTCAGAGAATTGACGATCTAAATGCCTGAACTCGGAACTATGGAACTTGAACGGAACGCTGGCGGGATAAAGATACTCACTCAACTTGAAGCTGACTGAGGCGAGTACCTGCCCAGTCGATGATTGAGCCAATCAGATGATCGGGATTAACCTCTCGACGCGTCTAGATTCGGAAGGAAATATGATCGACGCTGCGGATAGCTCCACTCCTGCGGTGCTGGGACTGTATATATCCGCGACGGAAGAAGAGAGCACCAACTTTCGTGTTCAAACTCTCGTCGAAAGGAAGACCTATCCTTTTGGGGAGAAATTGGCACTCAAAACTATAGATTATTATTCTGCTTTGTTTTGTGTACTAAAGTATAATGTACTGTATATAAGGGCTTCTAGTTGTAGGTAGTCGGTAATTGATTTTACCCTGACAAAAGTCTAAGTAGAGTTTGCTCAGCGTAAGCCAGAATACCAGAGATCTGCCCAGTCTAATAGCTGTGAAAACTTGATTGAACTTGAACACGAGTCAAATAAGGTTGATTGATATTGTTTGTCTTGAGTTGAGTTTGATTGTTGTTGAGGTTCCGTCGGTTCGTCAGAGTCGAAGGTCCCTGTTGTTATACAACGCCGTCGTTCTAGTTGTGAGCGTCGTCGGAGTATTTGTTAAGTCCTTGTGTGGCTTATTGATTGTTTAAGAGTCTTGAGTGCTCTTTTGGTGCCTACGTTTGTAGTAGGAGTTGTTAGCTCGAGTTCCTTGCGTGTTCCGAGTTGTTGATTGTTTTAGGATCGTCTCCGACGTTCCTATTGTTTTGTTGGTTTCGTTTGAGAGACCGTCGATTACCCACCCTTCCGTTACTAGCCTTCCGGCAAGTAGTCACATTGATTGGATTGCTGTTGTGTTTGCTGCTCCTAATACTTTCCCTGTGAGCATAACCTTCGACAAGCCTCACCCCTTGCACTCTTCTTTTTCTTCTGGACCATTCAGAGGAGATTATTAGTGCTTTGCCGATTCAGCCTATTTTCTCATATCCGACGTTCCAGTCTCATTAGCGGAAGTCGCACAATAGACCTGAGATTTCTTGGTCAGTTCTATCTGCACTCATCTATTGGTCATGAAGCGGTGACAGATGTAGCATTGGACAGAACAGATACAGTCTCTGCGTGAATTTCTGGTGGAAGTCTGGGAGGTAATATTCTCAATTGTGTGTTCTTCGGATTCGAGGAAATTATGGTCATGATGAAAATAATACACAGTTCGGACGTATGTTTGTAGTACCGGTGCTGGCGGGCTGAATGGTAAACCCAATGTCAACTGCTCTTCGAAAAACAAGGCGGTACAGATGTGTAAATTCAACGACCAGATTGCTAAAAAGAGACATTTCGAAAATCACGCCTGCCGGAGATTGCAATGATAACCGGGTAGATCATTCACTCTTCCGAGGCCCGCGTTGGACGGTCAATATGAAGTAATTTGAGAGACAGTCACGGAAGGGTAGTTCTCGGAACCTCGTTTGGATATATATGTGCCGAGGATTGGAGGTGGGGAGATGAACATATGATTCATGAAGCTTTCTGCTGGGACTTTTCCTCTCTGCCCATACTCATCATAGCTGATGGGAAAGTTACTCAGGATGATATCTTGGTCCTTCATAGTCGTAATCAAAATTTCACGTTTCATTACCTCTATATGTACATGCCTTCTCTCACTTACTGACTGATGCTGGGAATGGTGCCTCAGACTACCACAGACTCTATCTTGTTCAACGTTCTTTGTCCTGTCACATTCCAGTGATCCTAAGGGCTGGCGCTGTGGAGGAACCCTGTGTCTACCACTACTGAGAATGCTAATCAACCTCTTTGTCTTGTAATCCCAGCCTTGATTCCAAGACTGCTAAAAAATAAGAGATGAGAATTAGCATCAAGAAGATTTATGTAAAGATTGTAACACACATGACATCCAATCTAGGTCCCGATTCTGATGGCTAGCAAGGTTCAAAGCGAATAGATTAGTTTTGCCATACATGTTAATAGCCATTTGGAACTTATTGAGATGTATACTAATTGAATATGAGTCAAACCATGTTCATTCTCTAGCAACCCCACATTCTTCTGAGCACCCCTCTGCCTTTAATATTGTCTTCTACAAGTGACCTGTAAGCAGCCTTGGTACCTTTCTCAGCGCCGAGGACATCGTAGTCTACCAGAGTCGACCCCATTTCCTCCCTCTCTGTTTGTAATTTTTTGATCTCACAGAAATGAATATCACTGAATACATTTTTGCCAGGTATTGCTCTTTCTATATGGTTTGTATACACAGTCATACTACTGTAAATAACTGTGAATGACAACTTTGATTATAGGGATCTATTGTGTTGTTTATGGGCCAACAGCTCATACCCTCCTCCATCATGGAAGTTCTGCCCATAAACTATACAAAGGAAGTTCAATAGCCCTCTGTTTTATGGCAACTGTATGTACTGGTGCCTATACTTGGGGAACAGTCCACCAATCCTTAATTGAATTTGATGCTGCAACAACCAAGAATTATGCTTCTTTATGGAGATGGCTCAAAATCTGTAAACAAACAATGCTTTATAAGCCTTGTAATTAGACCTCAATATCAGTGGGATTACAGATGTTACTATGACTCTGATGAAGTACATTACTCATGAAGCAAAGAAGCTGGCAGAAGGGACAACAAGGCATACAAAATTCAATGACATTATAGCTATAACTTGAATGTGGGTACAGAATCATTTCTCTCCCTTGTCTGTACTAACCAGAAGATATCAGAATTGAGTCTGCATTGCTATATGCAGGTAATTTCAATTCTGACATCTGTAAGTTTTATCTGCTCAACAATATTTGTATATATTTTCAAACCTGTTCCTCTAGGGGTTGGCTCCTACTATGGTCATTGCCCGAGTAGGATATGGGAAGTCTGTGGATAGCGTTCAGCAAACACTTTGTACTACCTTCCGTGTTGCTGGTATTCAGAATAGCCAGCAAAGGTCGATTGCTGGAAGGCAAAGTGT
>MU128092.1:0-25758 GCA_014904975.1 Marasmius fiardii PR-910 | reverse complement strand
GCCGAGGATAGATACATAGGTGTTACATCATTTGGGGATCTTCCAAACTAATCCTGGTACCATTGGTTTTTACATCGCTCGCTGTTAACGGTCAGCCAGATTTATTTTCAAGTATACGCCTCTTGACTCATATGCCGTCGTCAGCGACCAACAGTGCTGGAGCAATCATAGCACTAATCGGTTTGGGTGATTCAAACGGTGGAATGGGCCAAACCATACTAGCTATCAGTTTGATTCTAAGTGCGGCTTTCAATTCGGTTTTGACCCTATTGACTGGTGAGCAACTTCAATGTGTATGATGGCAGTTTCCTTAGGCGTCAAATCTGCTAGCTGGACAAATGTGGTGGATTACTCGATGCATGGAAAGGTCGAAGACCTATGTTGTGGTGACTATGAACAAGATAATGTCTGAAATTTCAGTTTCTCCCATCTTTTGAAACTAACACTCTCACATCAGCCTCGAATCTGGGATACTTTATCCCCTCACGATGATTTTACATTTGAGCATCGCGAACGGATTTCCGACCTATGAAACCCCTCTCGATACTTTGCCATTGATTGTCCTAGCTGCTGTATGTCTGCTTTGTGTCTTTATCCTTTATGCTGGTAACAATTTGAACAGGGAATCACACCCACTTTGATTATCGTTCGCATACGCCTGGGCATTAGCGCCCCGGTCGGTGAAGTGACTCAGCCTCCGAGTCGGTCCAGCATAATCTTGGATTCGATCCAACCTACCGAGAGGTCAATGTACCTTTCACGGATTTCGGCAGTTGGTCGCCGTCTCTCTCAGTGGGAAGGTGTCCAGGTCAAACCCCCTCCCACAGTACCTCGGGTAGCACATTCGGTTTGACTTTCTTTGGTGGGTATCGGGCCGGCTGGACTCTTGAATTGACTCTAGATATGATGGTCACTTGTGTTCCACATTTTGTGCCGAAAGCTATAAGTTATTGGTCTATTGCAACTTGGTTGGTCGATGTACATTACCGATTGAATAATCTACAGAGGGAACAGTGTAACTCGTCCAGCCGTAATGCTTTATCCTTGTAAAAAGGTGTGCACGCTCTTCCAGACGCATTTTTGTACCAACGTGCCCAACTTGTCGAGGACTTTTGACCATGAAACGTGTTGAATAAGTAGCACTTATAGTCGTGATTGGGAGAGCTACACTCAGGGTGAAATCCGCTTGTCAATTTTCCATGGTTTTCTGGTGTCTGCATCCGATTGCCGATAAGATCGCAAATGATGTTAATGAAGCCTAGATGTCTGGCTGAGAAGGGTGTCGTTATCATGTGGAAGGTATTGCAAGTGATGAAGCGATGGGCTTCTCGTATTCTGCTGTGTACTGGAGGCATAGTAACAAGATTAGAAGAGTATGAAGAGACCTGTAGCGCACCTGTAAGTCCTGCGATGCACCTGCGCGTCATCCTCTCAATCTGCTCAGCAGTCCCGAAAACCTGTGAATTCACGTAATTTTCTAGGGGAAAAAGAGACATTCATAGGTATAGAGATACAAAGGGCAGGAATCCAGAAATTCAGAGGGAGAAGCTGAAAGAGCCACGAGGTAAAACCCCAATATCGAAAATTGTTGTTGATAGCCAAACGGAAAATAACAAACAAACACAAACATGCACTGGCTGCTCCACACGAACTCATATTGCCCACGTCGTTTCACTCTGTTCGCAATCACTATTAATTTTTTGTCCTGCACCCCCCCATCATATACACTGAGGAGGGATCTCTTCCTAGTTCTGAAGTGAGCTGATAGCAGCAGTGCTCCACATGATCCTCAAACAGACCTTCAAGGAAAAATCTTATGGAGTGTTTTGGATTATCATCATAAGTTCGGAGCACACTTTGAAGGACACTCATCATTTCTGTGATCTGCTTTGACCTACGAGTGAAACTCATGTCGTTTCATCTGCAACCAGTGTTTGTTGAACCGTCACTGCTCCAATAATAGCTGGATGGGTTTGGAGAGAATGTATGCAGAGACCAATACATATAAAAGCTCAAGTACGCTTGTTACATGCGTCTTGGCTTGACCACTTCCAGCATGTCGACGCCCATCCCAAGTCAATATCTCCCGCTGATTCAGGTCTTGAACGTTATAATATTCCCGATAGTGACGGTCCTGGTGAGTCTTGGAGCTAATGTGATCTTACTATCCTTGCTGATGGACTAGGAATAGGTGATCATGGTGATGTGCATTGTATATGGTGAGCCTGGCCTCCTTCCAGGTTACTGCGACTGACCTTACTTTGAATTAGGTTTCTATATGGCACTTTTTGCCCCTTGTATACACCTGCTGCGCCAGGGCGAAGTACGGCTTCAAATCTTTCACACCGTGTCGGTTGTTATTCTCTTCATGGTCTCGACAAGCATGGTTGCGGGCCATAGAAACAACGAAGATGTCACAAGAATCCGTGGTCTTTTTCACGTCAGCAAAGACACAGAATTTTCATCTTCTTTCCAGCTGTCTCGCGCGCGACACCCTCAAAACTGTTATCAGGTTGAGTCATTCTTGTAATCCATCTTCCAGTGCCCTTAACTATCATTTAGTGCTTTCGAATACATTTTACCTATCGTTGCCAAGTAAGTTTGTTTCACGACGCAAATGAATCCATCTCTTGAGAGGAAGGATGGAATCTTAGTGCGAGTCATCCTAGATGGCGGTCATAATGCAGGGTCAGAGTCGAGAATCCGCAAGGATTGATAGACTATCAGATGGCTACAAACCCCACGGGAAGAGGGCTATGTATGTTTCATCTTTTATTCTCTAACTTATCGCTTATTCGAAATCCGAATCTTAGCGGTAGCGCCCAGCACTGGGCTCAACCAGACCCCACACCTTCTGAATTACTGCGAAGATAACATTACAAGCTCGAGGAAAAGCCTATTGATCCATTGATTCAATTCAATTGTCTTCCTCTTTTCACGGCGTGGCCTAGAGCGGCGTCCGCTCAAAACCACGCACGTTTCGAAAGTATTCCACGAGTTCAATTCAATGCACAATTCACGCTTTGCCAATCAAATGGGGAGCGCACCCCTAGAAAGAATTTACGACTCGAAAAGTGAATTGCTATGTGTCAACCGGACATTAACCTTTTGGAACCCTCGAAACCGAGGTAAGTGTACTAGTCGTGCTACCCGTCCCATTCGAATAGAGCTAAACGTATGGTGTGTTTGAAGTCCTCGCGCAATTTCTTTCGCGTTGAGTAGAGACCAAATGACTACAATCACGACCGCCAGTTACCAGTAGGCAGGAAAGTAGAAAGAAAAAATAGGTCAAAGTGACGTTGCCGTTTCTCTCTATTTCTATCCCTATGTCCGAATTTGACTGATGAAATGCCGAAAGCTAATGTTCTATTCTCTGCTTTTCAGACTCTTCGTCTTTATCGCTCCGAATTTTTCAGCGGTGATCCTTGCCCGCCGCACCGTAAATTACGGGGTGATTGATGAATACCCACTAGGACTAAGATGACTTCCTGGAGAGAACGGGACTCGCGAATCACGACATGTATCATGACCACACGATCCTTTAGACGATGCGGCGTCAGTTCTAAATTTTCCGATTTCCGAAACACCGGAATGACCACCTGGAGTCCTCCCAATAGCACTCTCTGCACTGCTGGGTTGCTCGAATACGTACGGTCTGTCTAGATACATATTCACTCACCAACGGAAGCAGAGAATGGTTTTGCCCAAGCATTGACCTACAACCTCGGATCGACCATCACGCGGGTCATTTATGGACTTATGATACACATCAAACCGAACCCGCCATTCAGTAAAATCAATCCATTCAATTTCGCATAGTAGTTACATATGAGTCCATCATAGCCCAATTGCCAGCGCAAGTAAAGCATCGCAAACTGAAACTGGGGCAGAGCGAAGCACATGGAGTTTAGATCGGCGTCCACGGATGGCTCTCTTTCTCTTCCCTTACTCGCAACCCTCTCTCCCGTGCCACCCGGTCCAGCTCCCCAATTGGCCAAGTCAAAAAAAGGTGATATCGTATAAAAAGACCACTGTTGTTGTCCCGACAAACCCACCAGAGGTCCACCCATCTCTAGAACCTTCCTCCCTTGCTTTCTCAAAAATCGTCCATCATGTTCTCCAAATTCGCTTTGCTCGCTGTGGCTGCTCTCGCTGGAACTGCTGCTGCTGAACGTCACACCATTACGATGATCAACAGGTGCGTAACAACCACTACTTAGTTGTGTAAAGTTCCACTGACGACCTCCTTACCCTGTTACATTTGATGGCTCATCTCCCGGCTCATTCCGTGTTTTCATTCATACGTCCTTGCTTTCAAAAGATGCGGTCGCGGTACTCCTACCCTCGTTCGTCAAGGCAATATCGTGTCCACGGGTGCTCCATATACCGCCAACGAGGCTATCCCTGCTACGATTGCGTACGTATTCTTTGTGTTCTTTTCCGGGCGCTGTCCGAACCCCGTTCTCGCTTTGGCTAATATTTACTTCAATTTTTTAGATTCCTTCAAACCGGAGAATGTGATCGGCTTAACGGCTGTAAGTTTCCATTGATCTACGATCTGCTCTCCGCGGTCGCCCTTTTCTAACAACTTTTTGCTTTTTCCCGACTAGCCGGATGCATGACTTGCGAGGTTCGTACTTGATAATCAGAAAACAAGTAAAAGGGATTCCTTTGTGCTGATTGTTGAACCCTCTCTCCCCCCCACGTAAACAGCTCACTTTGAAGAACCCCGACCCAAATGCACCAGGATCCGGTTCGAGCGTTGACATCTCCATGATCCCTCCGTCAGTTTCCTTCCTTTCTCAAAGAAACCGCCGACAAAGGAAACCCTAAACTAACCCACCCCATATTTCGTTTCTCGTTTCAGTCTGAAATTCAACGTTCCCATTTCATTCCAATACACCGGTGGCTGCTCTAACGGTGCTTCTTGTACGCGTCTCTTGTCCCTTGTCAAATTAC
Organism: Marasmius fiardii PR-910; assembly: GCA_014904975.1. Lineage (NCBI taxonomy): Eukaryota > Fungi > Basidiomycota > Agaricomycetes > Agaricales > Marasmiaceae > Marasmius > Marasmius fiardii. The sequence goes on along the minus strand of MU128092.1, from coordinate 20,799 downwards.
AGAACACTCAACCTTTTTTTTCTTAGGCCCCGACCCCAACTGCCACGACGCTTTCCGTACACCCACTGATTACTTTGCGCAGAGGGCATGCCAGGCCAACGATGTGAGAGTTTTTGTATTTTTCTTCCTCGGTGTATCGTTCGTTGCTGATCATTTTCATGATCTAGGTCAATTTGCAGATCACTTTCTGCTGAGGGAGATCTAATGCGTATGACCTTTTTCCCGGAGAGGCTTAGGACGTAACTACTTACATAGTGGTGTGGTAGCTTGAATAAATGATATTACAACTCATACACCGAAAACCCAGGCTCTCTTTCTCCTACCTCACGAACATCAGTGTCGCAAAAAGGGGTGATTGCATTGTAAGGGTTCGAAAATCGAACGAGAAACAATATTTCAGTACATAGTCAGTGCAACTAATTCGCGTGAGCCACGTGAATTTACTTTGGATTGTTTCATAATTCAAATATACATTACATCTTTACGTCCAAAGAAGGAAAATGCGGAATTATAACAATCACTAGGTCGATTATGAAGCTAAAATATGATTTTGCAGAGAGACCGACTTCAGAATACGTAGACACCTTTTAACACTCTCCGTCAACATTAACTAGGCAACCAGGGAGGACCAACTCGATCAAACACATACCAAGTCCATCAAAACAACGTAGCATAAACAGCCGCAACAGTCCCAGCCAACGGAATCACCCCTCTCACCAAATTCAACGTTATCCACTTCTCCACCAACTTCTCCGTCTCGTTCGTCCTCGCCAGCGCAGATTCAGCCGGTGAATCAACAGCTTTCCGGATCAACGCCTCATTCGTAGGCTTCATAGCAAATACCGTCCACGGTACAATCCCAATCGTCAACGCTCCAGCCAACACATACAGCTTCGTCAACGAATTTGAGCTTGCAAGTCGAGATTCTACCGCGTAAACTTTCCAAGCGAGATAAAAGTGCGCCAGGGAAGTGATCAGACTGAGAGGTGGCATGAGAGATGCACCTCTAGTGTAGAGGTTTTTCCATTGGATAGCTGCATGAGTGGGAGAGAAGAAGCTGGTTGGGGTTAGGAGGACTGGTGCTGAGATGGTTGAGATGGAGATGATGGAACCGGATATGAAGGCTGAGCCTGAGATTCCGATGGCTTGTGCGATGCGAATGCCTGTTCCAGTCGACATGGATGGTAAGTGGGGTGATGGTGGACGTAGCGTATCTAGTATTTATACGTAAGAAAAAGTTCTCGGGAGGGACGCGTAATTTGCGCGATGGTGATGGCCGGTGTTGAACGTCATCGATGTCATCCTCCGTCACGCGTCACCTCTGACATGATTCCAGATCCGAATCTAATCTAATCTACTACCTGAACTGAGCCTACCCGCGTTCCAGCCGTGCAGCTATCCTTCTGCGCGTACGAAAGCTCCAAGCGACTGGGGGTACCGCCCTCATATCTCTATTCAATTATGGTACAGGCCTAATACATGATTACAGAATTTATATCCTTCACGAAAGATACTTCTCAACAAGCTCCTCAATCCTCGAATCAACCTTTCCAAGCACATCTAACGTCTCATCCCAAACCTTCTTCTCCAACTTTTGACCCACTTCACCAAGAATAAAATCACTACACTCCGTCACTTTCATAAACGAAACATAACCCCCTCTAACTTCCTCTTCTCTATCCCTCTGTCCAATCGCAGCATACAAAAGTTGCCTAGACCCTTCCTCAGCCGTGAACGCGAGCTCGTCTTCCATTTTTTTGTAATCTTCTGCATATTCTCCTGGTGCGCTTCGACGGAGTTCGGATAGACAGAAGCCGGGGTTGACAGCGCAGCAAGTGACGGTTGGAGAGGAAGCGGGGAGGTGGGCTTGGAGTTGGCGGATGAACATGGTTGCGAGGACTGTAAAAAAAAAGAAATGAAAAAGGATAGCAGCAAGGTTAGCTCGAGGGGGGGGGGAGGGATTTCTCAAAGAGGGAAACTCACTCTTCGATTCCATGTAACGCTGATCTCCCATAATACCATCCCGTAGAGAATACTCTTTCGTCGTCAAGAATTCCAAAGTGTTCGGTGCTTCGATAGCTTCATCGCATATGGTAGTCCAGTAATGCGTATCGCTAGAAACTAGTACAAGTCGAGGGTTGACGCCAAACCTTTTGGCAGTTTCAAGCATCTTGGGGATGTGGTACATGGCGTGAAGTCCAAAGCTGAAGTGGTTGACTTGAAGACTGCGCAAAGGGGAAGAATTAGCAAAACGAAAAAAAAACGTAAATGGCAGGGGAGGTCGTAAACGCACACATTTTCCCAACCATCCTTAGTCACCTCGTAGTCGTAGGAAGTGAGTGCGGCATTCTCAACGAGAATATCTAACCGATCGAGCGCGTCAATCTTTTCCTTGGTTGCTTTGACGGATTCAAAAGATGAGTAGTCCATCGTCCACAGCTCGACGTTCTGGAAGCCGGTTTCTTTCTTGAGCCCTAGGAGAGATGCGTTCAGTTACACCGTTATAATCCCTAGGTATAAGAAAAAACAACGCACTTTCAACCGAAGGCATACCTCTCGCCTCGCTCCTACTCATCATGATCAACTTCTTTGGTCCTCGGATAGCGAAATGTTTTGCGGCTTCGTATCCTATACCGGTATTGGCACCTGTGACGATGACGACTTCACCATCCAGAGACACGCCCTCGACGGGTGCTGGCATGCCACGGCGTTGGTCTTGCTTGAACTGTTCGAAGCTGACGTATCCCATTGTAGTGAAGGGTGCTTTCTCGAGGACAGGTAGAGTCGAAGGCAGAAGAGGAAACCTAGGGTTTACGTTGAAAACCTAGGAGAAAGATCCGGGGGATCCTCAGTTTTGCTTCGAAAGTTTTATAACTTCCTTCTACACAGTTCGGCCGGGTAAGTAATAAAATCTTTTTAAAAAAACCCCAAGCACAAAAGTGAGAAACGAAACAGGAGAACATGTTTACTACTCACCGCAAACCAAAACATTTCACAGAGCGTAGATGGAGCGTAGCCCAAGTAAACATCATTCATTTCCTGCGAGTTTTCTGGGCTACCATCTGTCGTTGATTGACGTTGGCTTCAAGTTGGAATGTAGTTGGCCAGGCTTTTTGATCCCCGGTTTAGCTTCGAGATTCGTCGAAAATAGCGACAACGGACGGAATTAAAAAAAAAAAAGCGAAGATTAGAGTCATGGCAGCACGGCGTAAACCGGTGTTTCGCCGAGTACAACGAACCTCGGAGTCGGACTTTGTACCTGTGCCTCGGCCGACGTTCTGCGTCATTCAGTGCTCCTTGAACACCTCAGCGCTCAGCAGTTAGTGTTGTGAGATGTAGAGTGGTTCTGACTGGAAAGAGGATATTCCAAAGAAAAAGAAAAATTGGACCGATATCACAAAAGATGTTCGTGAGATGCATATAGCCCACCGCGAGGGTCGAACTCGCAGCCTTCAGATTGCCAATAATCTTAGGATCAGCGTCCAAGACCATAAGAGTCTGACGCTCTATCCGATTGAGCTAGGCGGGCAATACAGACAAGTTCATTATAAGACTCCAACTGAGAACAATTATTCCCCATGAATCTGTGTTTTCTTCTTCCACCATCAAGCTTAAATATTTAGTACTCGATCCTGATCATGCAATGAGCCACTGCCATGAGCCCTGTAAAATCAAAATTCGTCCGTTACGGGATAAAGACTTTAATACGACTCGATTCGAGTAGTTCCAGACACTACAGAGTGAAGGCGTCGATCATTTCACAAGCACGCCACGCCAACGAATATAAGGAAAGAACTCAAAATTTGTGAATTCGGAGTGAGGTGACCTCGGAGGGGCGTCCAGAGGCCGGGGGTGGCTATCATAAAGTTGTATCTAGTACCCAGTCAACATCATATCCTCCGACGAGTCAATCTGGAGGCTATGTGATAACAACCCTCGAGATACGAATTGAAAAATGATTTTCTGCTCAGAACGACCCGCCGGGAAAGGTAGGAAGGTACATACATATATGCACGCAGCGGCATGAAATTTAAACTAATGCATATGCCTTCCGAGGGCCCAGGTCCCAGGTCGACTTATAGTTCAGGCCGCAATGAACTTTGAGAGTTCGGCTGAAGACGTTTCATAGGGGCCTTCTGAAATATGCTGCTTCAATTGAAGCGCCCATCGGTAGTGACAATAAAAAAAAACCACACAACTCCAAGCACTGGCAAAGGTGCGGTAATCTCAAAGTCAGACAAGGAAGGACGTTGTTTTACAACAAATCTAAATTTTCCTGATATTGCAAAAAAAGGTATATAGTACGACAGTAGAAAGACGTAGTATGCAGACGGAGGACCGGATGAGGGTACCAGTATTAAAGAGTGACAAAAAAAAAAGCCCAGAAGTAGTAGTCTACAAGTATAATTATAACATATAGAAACAAGAAAGGAGAAAAATCTATAAATACCAGCACGACTCGGAGTTGACCTCTTAGAATTAAGTTACATAAATTACCTCAGAAAAGAAAAACGAGTGGGCCCGCGGAGGAGGAACCAAACCTTTCTATCCACCGGCAGGCTTGACATCGGACGGAAGAGCGTTATACTTATCACAGAGCTCTCCCCACGCAGCTATAAGACGCATAAGCGTTCAAAACTCAATCATTTGCGAAAAAAAAACAAAAAAAAAACACGAACCAGGCGGCTTAATATCCGATCGCGTGGCGTTCATGCCTTCAGCGAAAATAACACCCATACCAGTAACCAAATGCCAATCAATATGACAATGCAAAAACCAAGGACCAGGATTATCAGTCCTAAATCGGATCGTAACGTTGTCAGTCTCCGTCCCAGTATTGACGACATCACGATGAGGAGGGTTGACATAATTGTACTCCTTGCTTCCAGCAACTCGAACGACATCAAAAGAGTGTCCGTGCAAGTGCATCGGGTGTTCAACAGCGAGAATACCTCCGGACATGGACAGCTCAATGGAAGAGTTCATAGGGAGAGCGTAGAGCGTTCCACCCGGCATGATATCGGAAGGTTTAGTAACACCAGAGAGAATTTGGAGGAGAACAGGGGAAGAAGGAGCCGCGAATTTTTGACCGTTGACGAGGAAATTAGGAACGGATTCGTTGAATCCAAATTGGAGATGGAGCGCGTAATCAACTCCTCCGAGACGAGGTTCACCTGGGACTTGTCGGGTTTCCAAGGGCTATGTAGAGGTGAAATGGTCAGCGATCCGCAGTCAGAAATTGATTTTGATCGGAGAAAACTTACCGAGAGTCTCTGTTCCTTCAAGGGGTTAGTGGTGACGATATCGTCCTCCAACTGTTCAGCCGGTTCCTCGTCGGGTGCACCTTCGTAACGGAGAATGGCAGAGTTCATCCCGTTTATGAAGCTCTGTTCCAAACCGGCATTGGGTTTAGACCGGATCCAGTAGTTGCCGACGGGTTTGTTGGCGTTGAGGACAAAAGAATAGCGTTGGCCGGCGTAAACCCTCATATTGTCAACCGTAAGTTTGTTGTGGGGAGTGCCGTCAACTTCAATGAGATCCATATCGTGTTGGTCAATGAAGAACCTGTACATGGAATCACAGGCCATATTGATCAGACGGAAGCGGTATCTGTCAACGTTAATAGTAAATGATGATGTCCAACAACCAAACGGGTCAAATGATGGGGGGTTTAAATTAGACTTACCGTTTTCCTTGCTGAACTGTGATAACCGCCAACTTGGTGTCTTTCGTATCGACACCACGGTAGTGCCTACCAACACCGTTGATGAGTGCTGAGTCGGGGATACCGAAACTGATAGTGGCCGAGATTGTTTTCGAGAGCAAGTGGTACCAATCGGTGAGTGTGATGATGGTAGATTCTAGGTAAAGGCGATGTTGAAAATCCGAAGACGACGCGAAATGAGCAACTCACCGTCATCCACATCGTAGAGGTCCTTATGGGGATCGTTATCGTCGTAAACGATGAAAGGACCTCGTAATCCATCACAGTACTGGGAGGCTGTAAGACCAAGTTAGCATCATGATGAGAAGGTCCTGGTGGCTAGACAACTCACAAAGATGGGAGTGGTACCAGAACGTCCCCGCGTGATGGGCCTTGAATTCGTACACGAAACTAGCATTGGGTGCGATAGGACACTGGGTAACAGAGGCAGTGCCATCAGCCCAGTTCGTGTAGTCTTGGGTCAAGCCGTGCCAATGCTACAAACCCACCGAATAGTTATGAGTCTCCGAGGAAATTCTGGAGGGTAAAAATGAAAAGACTTACAACGGTGGTGGTGCGTTCGAAATCAGGATCATCCAACTGATTGATGACATTGATCTTAAAGTCATCATTCTAGAGATGAAATCGAAAAAGGAAACAAGTGAGCAAAAGAGACAGTCGGACGTAAAGCAAAAGCTGCGCGCACCACTTTTCCAGTGATAGTCGGGCCAACGAAACTCCCGTTGACTGTGACACCCATCCTTTTGAAGCTATCCGGGCTCACGACGGAGTTGGTCAAAACCAAGGAGGTTACTGGACCAACAGCGCGCACAACGGCGGCACCTGAAAGTACGATAGGAAGAACCACTCGTGTGTTGAACCCAACCATTTTTCTCTTTTTTGCCTCAAGGACCGTCAACCACAAAAACGAATCCGAGAAAGTTGGAGTTTGTTGGAAAACTGAAATTTCAAAAAAAACAGCTGCTGACTTTTATAATCAAGCATCCCTGATTGTCTCAAACCTCTAGATTTGGCCATCCCTAGCTCTGGATCGCCCTAAAGGCAATTTTTAGCGCTATCGCTAACCGTTTCATGATTCCCCGCCGTTTGCCCTGATCTAGAGGGCGATGGAAGTACCCCAGGTCAGAGGGTAGCGTAGGTAGATCGCCTTTGAAACACTGCGGCCGACGCTTTAGATATGCAGCGTGCCTGATGAAAAGTCGGAGGATGGGTGAATAGAGTCTCGGGCGAGGGAGTGCAGGACAGCAACGACCTAGAAAACTCGAGAACATAGCGCTCGGCTTCAGCGGCTAAGAGGAAGGAGATCAAAAACTCCGAGTTGGCAGACCGACTTTTTGTGATATACACCGAGCATGAAATGATGACGCAGGGCTATTATGGCGTATCCTTTCGCTCCTCCTCTACACGGCCGATATAGAACGTTTCACGAGTTGATTATACTTGAATATAGAGTCGGGCCTTTCCAAATTTGGTCAAATCCCGAGGTTCCGACCATCTAAAAAGCACAACGATGTCGAGTGGCACTGTGGCACCGCCATACGACTCTATTTATACAAGCGACATAAGTACCGTGTGGGGTCTTGGCTCCAAATCCTTACCGGAGACCAAGAAAATCATAAAACTGACATATTGCTATGTTGGAACCTTTCACGAATAGTCCCATTGCTGGTGGCTTGAGCGCAATTCTACGTCCGAGCTCTCATCGAGCTCTCGTCCTTAACGGATGTACATGTACGGTTGAGAGGTAACTAGGGATTTGTCTCTGGTGATGAGTCAATAGCTGGAGCCCGTTAAATATTTGATGACTCTTGGAGGGCCTTGGGGGTGCCTGGTGCCGGTTGAGTAAGAGGGTTCTAGTTTCCACTCCAAGCGCAACACTACGTTAGATTTCTTGAAGATCTGCCGTCTTGAAATTGCTCGAGGCTTTACGCGCCGTACGGTTGTTGGGGTCCGCCATAGACTGTTATGAAGATCTATATACAGGTAAACGTCAACGAACATGAGGAGTCAACATGAACTCGCACTCGGTGACTAGATATTGATATCCGTCTCCAGCGTTTTCCCCAAATTGAAGACTTGAGCGATTTCCAATCGACAATCAATGATCCTCTATGTACTCCTCGAGATTCGTGTTTGAACGTCGCTGGAAATTTGAAATTTGAGCCGGCGGCCAGTGCTGAGCCTCTCGAATGTCGATTTGGCGATGGTATTTTGAAAGGTTCATTACTTGATGAGCTAAATTGCGAAGGTTGTAATGCTTTTGGTCCCCATTCCACCACGCAGCGAACGTCCTATAATGGCTTTGAACAAGTTATAGGCTGACATAGCAAAGAGCGTGAATTGTACTTACTTACCAGTTGGTAGGCGAGCTTTTTGAAAGTACGTACGTCCCCTCATGTTTCGTTATGTCTGAAGGTCAGGTTGACAGTTTGTAAGCCAACCGTCGTGAGCTGTACTCTTGAGTGAGGTAAATGAAAAAGGCTTTTGCACACGCGAAACAGTCCGAATTCGACCAGGAAGCATTGGAAATGTAAGTTATGACATGTAAGGAGGAGAGAGAAAAGATCCTAGGAGCTTGAGAAATTTGATGTCGAGGTGGGTCCGAGTCAAGGTCGGGTCCCGGAAATTGAGTGATACCCGCATACCGCCTGCCGATTGGTTGGCGCTCTCGTGGTCAGACCGGTCACCTTGCTCTTTTTAAACTTCCACCCATGGATTCCAATGTTCACCACAATATCCCGCTTTCTCATCCAGAAACATGTTGGATCGCGACAGAACCTCAATTTTCCATACCGTGGCTTATCGAGATCATGAACATTCCCCCCGGAACAGTGTCATCTCCGTCGTGCAAGATGATCGCACCAAATCCAAGTCCGTATTCACTTCTATCATGATCGTCGCTGCATGCACTCTATCAAATATGGTCAACGTATGTATTCTCGACTTACTCAGTGGTAGCTTGAAGTCAATGTTTTCTAGACTGCGAATATGACCGGACCCTCAATCGCTCTTCCGAGTATTGAACGTGAACTTCGCGTTAATCAAGTTCAACTAGTATGGGTAGTATCGGCTTATTCGTTGAGCTCGGTATGTTTTCACGTCTGCCTAGGTAAATCTTTTCTGGAATTAACGAAAAAACCGATGATTTTCAGGGTTGCATGTTGTTGTTGATCGGGCGTCTTGCTGACATTTACGGAAGGAAAAAAGCGTTTATTCTGGGTAACTTGTGGTTGATTGCCTTTACTTTGGGGTGCGGATTTGTCAACGGTGCGTGTTTTCTTACTGCATTTGAGGCTACTTCCTCTCATGTTTATGATCAGACCCAATCACACTCAGCGTCTTGCGCGGACTTCAAGGTTGTGGAGCTTCAGCCACCATCCCGGCCGCTGTACGTGCTGAGTTTTTTGGCAAGCTCGGTTTCCGTTGACAAAAGCTTTCGGGTTTCAGCTCGGTATCATGGCAGGAACATTTCCCCCATCCAAGGCTCGCTCCCTGGCTTTCGCCACCTTTGCTGGGGGGTCCCCCATCGGCGGAGCTTTTGGCATGGCGTTGGGTGGTGCAATGACACAACTTACAAAGTAAGCAAATGTGCTATACCCCACATCATGTCCACGTAATTGAAACTTTCATTTTGCAGATCCACATGGCGCTCGATCTTCTATTTCTCCGCGGTATGTAATCAGCCACGGTCGTTACCTATATCCGCATCTCATTTGTTTTCCTAGGGACTTACGTTTCTTTCATTGGTTCTGGGCATGATCTTCATAGAAAAAGATTCGCCTTCTGAAGAGAAGGATAAACGAACGGATTGGATTGGCGGTCTTCTATCAACTTCCGGGTTGGTCTTGGTCGTCTTTGTTCTCGCACAGGGTGAGGAAGCACCGAACACCTGGGCTAATCCTTGTTAGTCCATCTTTCTCATCTCTCCGTTTGAACCTTTCTGAACTTCACTCACCAAGATATTATAACACTACTCATCGTTGGTGTTTTACTCACCGTCGCGTATGTCATGTGGCAACGTTTCCTTGAGAAAGTGACCGACAAGGAAAAGTCTTCACCCTATTCATGGATTCCGACACCTCCTCCACTGATGCGACCATCGCTTTGGACTCGATCCAACGGCCGTGTCGCCGTTGTCATGATCATCGCATTTCTCGGATACGCCTCCTTCATGGGATGGTCTTTCTGGATCCTGGTATGTTGACTCACACTCCTCGATGATCATCTGCGCTCAATAACCGAGTTTTTCTTCACCCAAGCTTTACTATCAAAACTTTCTAGGACTAACTCCCATCCTGACAATGGTTCGCTTGATACCCATGTTCATCACCGGGATCGCATGTAACGTCCTCGTCGCTGGTGTAGTTGGACGTGTACCCCTTGTTGTTCTCTTGAGTGCGTGCGGGTTGTCCACTTTTTCCCAGTGCAAGAAGAATACTGATGATCAAATATCTTCAGCCGCCGGATGTCTAATCACGAGCAGCGCCGCACTTCTTTTTGCTCTCATCAACCCCAACGCTGTATATTGGGCATTCGGTTTCCCGTCTGCTATTCTCGCCGTTGTCGGTGCCGATTTCATCTTCCCATCCGGAACCATATTCGTTGCGAAAGTCTCTCTACCGCACGAACAGAGTGTAGCTGGGGCGGTTTTCCAAGGCATGACTCAGGTATGTGTGCTCCCTTTTGCATTGAAGCGTAATCCTTACTGACTGAGGACTTTTTCATTTTTCCAGCTCGGAGCTGCTGTCGGAACAGCGATCTCTACCATTGCTTACAACCGCGTTCTTGAGAAACAAGCACAGGGACTCGGCATTCCAGCCGATGACGTCTCTCAATCTTTGAGATTGCCATCCTATCATGCCGCTCAATGGGTCAACTTTGGATTTGGCGCTTTCGCGGCTTTGCTGTCCATCGTGTTTATGAGGGGCGTTGGTGCTGTTGGCGCTAAGCCATGCTTCAATCAACATAAACATCATCACCATTTGCCTTGGTGGAAAAGGAGACATTTGCATAACGCACCACCTCATCTTCGTGGCAAGGACGGTGGAGGGAGTGTGGAGAGCACGGATGATATATGGAGTACTAAAGTAGAGTCGCTTGGAGAGAAGAAAGCGACAAAGTCGGGCGGTGAAAAGAAATCGAGTGAAGGCGATGTTTCTGTTGAAGTCCGAGATGTTGAGGAGCGATACGGGTCGAATTAGACCGTCGTACGTTGCCTCTTAAATTATTCAACCAGCTCGCCGGCACAGAGCATTAGATCAACGTCCTCTTTTTTCTTTCAATTTCTCTTTGTGTCGGAACTCGGAGTTGTATATGGTGTTGCTGTAAATTGTATCTAATCTACCCACTGTATGTACTTGACCACACATAATCATCAAATGCATAATTTATTCCCATTTTCTTTCTTCATTGATTTATGCGTTCCGGATAAAAGATAAGATTAGATGACGGGTAAGATGGTTTACGCGCTCACGCGCACGGGGTCAGTGCGTCAATGAGTCATATCGCTTCTTCCTCCCTTTGCCGAATGCGCTTTTACTTACTCTCCTCCTTCTCCTGGCCGCTAAGAGGAACGATACAGTCCACCTAAAGGTTCAACAGATGTCTGCCATGCATTCCATGGCTGCTTTTGCCCTGACGGGCTCGGGCATTGCTCGACGGTAACGGGCTTGCTGCTGTGCCTTTGCCGCTCAATAATCTATTGACCAGCGCATCATCTCAAAAAACTCACAACCTCCCCCCTCAATGTCCTTCCCAAACGTCATCCTATCCAACTTGCACGACTCGTACGACTACATCATCATCGGTAAATCCGTTTCCACGCCTCCTGAAAAAAAAAACTGACCGCAATGTCGTACTAGGTGGAGGTACAGCAGGTTGCATCCTTGCCAACCGTCTCTCCCAAAATCCCGGCATAACCGTGCTTCTCGTCGAACGCGGCCACGCCGGTGAAGGCTGGCGGTCGAAAGTTCCCTTGTTATCCGCCCATTTCGCATCGGATGGATCCCGCTCGCGTACGTGGAACACCGCACCGCAAACTAACATCGGAGGTCGAGAAATTCAAATCATAGGCGGAGCCTCGCTCGGAGGCTCGTCAAAGGTAAACGCGACGTTGTATACACGTGGATTACCGGCAGAGTGGAATCTATGGACAAAGATTACGGGTGGGGATGAATGGAACTATGAGAACATGGAGGAGTACTTTTTGAAACCCGAGAAAAATTTAGACGTGAATTTAGAAGGGAAGAGTTACCATGGGAACACAGGTGAGTTTTTTTCTTCTGTCGTGTCTATGTTGGTCATTGACCGTGCAACACGTGCAGGTGAATGGCCTCATCGTTCCTTGCCTATTTCTTGGGGCCATACAGTCCAGTCAGTTCCACCCAAGATCAACGCTCTTTCTCAAGCTCTGATCAGCCTCTTACAGTGTTTTAAAAGCGGGATCAGCACTCGGGTTGCCATACGTTGAAGATCTCAACTCTCCTCACCAGCCAGCTCACGGATGCGCAAAGTGGCAATTTTGCGTTAACAAGGATGGGAGTAGGGCCTCGACGGCAGCGGCTTTTCTTCCGCGACACCTCGTCAAAGCGCGATCAATGCACCTCGATGTCTGTTTGAATACCGTGGCGTCTCGTATTCAATTCGAGTCAAATGAGAAGACGACGCGTGCTGAAGGGGTGTGGATACAAAACGCCAATGGTTCAGGTTCCCCGCGACTCATCAAGGCAAGGAGCGAGGTTATAGTTGCTGCGGGAGCGATTACTTCCCCTCAGGTGTTACTCCTCAGGTTAGTTCTTTCACTTATCACGACTTGATTCGTAGAAAGCTGACTTTTTTTTGTTGTAGTGGCATTGGGCCAGAGAAACATCTGGAGGAACATGGTATCCCCGTGACAAAAAACTTACCTGGTGTAGGATCCCATTTAGTAAGTTTTGTCGCTTGTTTCGAGCTTTCCAATCTAATAAACTTTTACAGCAAGATCACCTTGCCGTTCCCGTTAAATTTCAAGTACCAATAGACGACTCGGTCCTCAAGTGGAAAGCTAAAATCTGGCTTTTTATCAAGGAGATATTCCTCTATATCTTTTTCGGCCTCGGAATGCTTGTTAACGCCTCAACAATGGATGTCGTCTTGTTTGTCCAAACAAGACTCTTGGACGAAGATAGCCGAGTGTCAACGTTCTCCGAGGTCGATATGGACGCTGCGATCCCAACAAATCTTCCGGATCTCGAAATTCAACCAGTTGAGTTATGTTCTGAACCCTTGATCTGCTTACTGAATTACGCACCTTCCAAAAGATCCCCTCCGCAGATGAACGCTATTTGAAAAAAATAAAATCGAAAGCCGGAGGATTTGCTCTCTGCTCTGTCTCCCTCCGTCCAAAGTCAAAAGGAACCGTCCGGCTCACGTCTTCTGACCCTTTCGCGCCCGTTTCGATCGATCCAAACTACCTATCCGCCCAGGCAGACCGGGAATTACTGCGTAAAGGAATACGCTTAGCTTACAAGCTGAAAACGCGGATGTCGGAGCAAGGGTATCCAATTACTGATTTACATACTCCCAAAAGCACCACAGATGAAGATCTGGATGAGTTTATCGACAGGGAGTGTGTATCTGTGTATCACTGCTCTTCGAGTTGTCGGATGGCTCTAGAAGGAGAGGGAGGTGTGGTGGATCAGGGGTGTAGGGTGTATGGAATCGGGGGACTTAGAGTTGCAGATGCGAGTGTTATCCCGGTAGCTCCTAGTGCGCATCTAGCGGCTGTGACGGTTGCTGTTGCGGAAAAGTGCGCAAGTATGATTTTGGAGGATGCGAAGGGGTAAAGACTGGATTAGCAGGAGTACGGTTGTCGTTCGAAATACAATGTTTACAATGCATTCAGTAGCGAAACTATAGTCGCCGGTGATATTAGCGTACCCTGAATCAATCATGAGCGCTCTATACCTTAAGCTTGTGGTCTCTGATAGGGGTTTTCCTCACCTTAGCGCCCCTCACCTAAGGCGGTTCAACCTTCGACACTCGTCCGAAAAAGAACTAGATCTATTAGGATATCAGTACGAGTCACCGCTCGCAACCACCCAAATCGAGGAATATTATGAACGCCCAGGCCGCTGCATTGTTCCCGCCTCAATAGAGATAAGTAAATGAAACCAAGGAAAGCTCGGGATTTTGTATGAGGCATGCTGTTCACTTATCGATCAAGCTAGAACGATCGAGGTTTGCTACGTCTCGGTCCGCCCAAGAATTTAAAGTGAACAAGTGGGAATCTACGGTATACTCGACTTGTGAAAACTCGTTGAAACTGAATACATCACGAGGAGTCCTGAACCTAGAACTTCCGGACCTGAATCCCTGTGTTCCAAGCGTAGTAAGATTGTTTGATCGCACCCCGTGCGGCGTAAAGGGTGTTGTTAGATGGGATCAATCAACTTTTTCAACAGTTGGAAGTAGGATACCACCTGTCAAAGTATAGATTGGTTTAAGGTTTCCGAGTCCCACCTCCTTGTCTTGGCCCCAGGCGACAAGTTACTGATCTAAAGAAAGGGTCTAGATGCAACAGCAATTGAGCAAAGTCTATTTCATACTGAGAAATCCATACTCACGACAAGTCATTGATATCAGTTCCGACTGGGCGAGACTACAGCCAGACACGCCCGGAGGACAGCCAATACTTTCAAAAACTAATAACCTAGAGTAACGTTTGAATAAAAATCATGGTGGGCACACGATCGAATCCACTTCGCATTCCATAAATCAATGTCCGTGATTGGGCGGAGATAGATGCAATATCCTTCTGTTCCGCTAATAGCGCCGGGGACAGGGCCTCTGTGAGTTCCAATTGAGATGTTTATCCTTGTGGCGGGTAGAAAATCACGTAGAAAATCACGCAAGAACAAGATCTCCGGGAGGCTCTTGCGCTGAGGTCGCTAGCTGCAGCTTGGGCGCCGCAATGACTTAAGCTCTGTCGGGATCAGGAATTTGTACTCTCCGAGTGAACAAAATAGAGGCGTAAGGGTGGTGAATGAATTGATCCATCGAAACCCAAATCGGAGCACTCTTGTTTTAAGGCTGTCAGCTGTAGTGTTCACCTGAGAAACGGCGAAGGTGCAAAGGAGATCCAACCACACACAGGTTGACCAAGGCGAACCGTTGAATCCTCAAGGATCGAGAACAAGGGGTGGATGATGGACCGAATCCCGAGATGAAACTCAAAGCAAACGCTGAAATTCCAGTCCATGAGCCTGAAACGACCCTTGAAAATCACTGTAACGACGCAACATTCACGATCTGACGACGGACGTATCGGCCGGCATTTCCCGACCATTCGGCTTATAGGACGGTTCGAAGAAAAGAGGCATGCTGGAGTCCAAGTTTCGAGATTCCTTTCTATTCTTGCGTCTTCTCTCAAGTACACGGAAACCAGCTATCCTATTCTCCAAAAATGATGGTGTTCATTTAAATCAAGTGTTGCAGAATATTGCGTCAACCCGTCCAAAACTTCTCAAATTTGTCTACAACTTTTTTTTATATCAGGACAAGTGTTCACCGGGACCAACAACAGCCTCGGCCACTTCTAACTGTCTCTCTCTAACCGCCTTGTAATGGGGCTTTTAGCCCTGAGTGGGAAACCCTCGAAACCTTCCAAGGTTCTGTTGAACCACCACGAAGATCTAGAATCATGATGTCGGTGGCGCCATGCACCACTATCTATCCGACTCTGGGTACATACATCCCGTCTTGTCGACAGACGAGATTCCGAAAGCTAAAAAAAATAATTAAAATTAGGCTCTCGACCGGAAGAAAAGAACGTAAACCTGGGTTCAAATTGAGTTCTCGTCCGAACATGGACCGTCGGGACGAACCACGAATAGTACTCCGTTCTCCGGGGTAAATAAAGGTCCTTCAGAGCCCGACGTCCACCATACACTAAATGGATGAGACGCAGCTCTAGTCAGTGGACAGGAGGCTGTACACCATTCTTTCAAGTGTTTTTGTTGAGTTATCGTTGGAGTAATCGACTCGTAGTTTTTTGGGACTGGCGGCCGTCCGCAGACAACAAAAAAAAAATGGTAATTGGCAAATAAGTTGAACTATTTGATCAGTTGTTTAGACAAAGTACAGAATACAGAAAAATGTAAAACACGACCGACAAAACACAAATCTGAATTGCCAAAGACTCGACACGGTTGAATTGCGCAATTTTCGACTCAAAAAACGCCTTTGCACGATGAAAAAAAAAAAAAAGAGTGTGTCAACACGCATCGGATGACATATTATCATTATCTAGAGGTTTTACTACATGTACAATATACAGATAAATATCATAGTACACAAAAAAGAGAGTCTAATGAAGGCTCCAACTAGCAGAGCAACTACCATAACTCTGTGCACACGAGCAGTCGTCAAAGAGGCTCCGTACAAGTAGAGCTTGTCTTCAAAAAGGGAAAACAAAAAAAAAAACGTTCGCCGTGAATCCATCATTCGTCAAAAAAACCAATTTTTTGTCCCCTCCCAAATTCCCTTTTTTTCTCACTCCCTAACATCCTGAACTACAACAGTAGTCCCACCATCACCCTTATCCTTCCTATTATCCGTAGCCTTCTCCAACACATCCCTCGGCCCCTCCTGCACCAAATCACCCACAATCGTAGAATCACTCCGATTATGATGTTTAAAATGAGGAAGATGCCACCCCGGTATATGGAAATGATGTCGATGGTGGTTATGACACGGTTTAGCACCAACCGGTCCTACACCTCTCAAAAACAACAGAGCCAAAACAGCAGCGGCAATACCGAACCCAAAGTTGACCCACATCGCAGCTTGATGAGCCGACAATCGTTCAGTCTGGGGGATATCGTTCGGAGTCAGTCCGAGATCGGTAGCCTGCTTCAGGAGGACACGGTTATAGGCGATCGTGGAGATGGACACTCCGAGTGTGGTTCCGAGCTAAGGGGAGGTGGTAATAAGTAATTGAGAAAAAAAAATATTAACAGACGGACGTCTCACCTGAGTCATACCCTGGAAGACAGCTCCAGCGACGGATTGTTCACTCGGAAGAGCGACTTTGGCGACGAAAATAGTTCCGGTCGGGAAAACAAAGTCGGAGCCTAACACGGCAAGGATAGTAGACGGGAAACCAAAGGCCCAGTAAGTTGTCGCCGGGTTAATGAGAGCAAAGAGAAGAGGTGCGCCAGCGGTGACTACTCCACCAAGAGCTATCAAAAAAAAAAATCAGTATTACAACCCCGAAGAAACGGTTACAGAAGAATCACATACCCATCAAAGTAACAAGAGACAAACGTCCAACCACACCAGCAATAAGCAAATTACCCGCAAAACCGACGATAAACATCGGAACCAATCGAACCATGGTGAGGATAGGGGTAAGGCCGGAGTAGTTCTGGTAGTAGAGCAGAATCCAAAGAGACCAACCCATAAAACAAGCATAATCAAGAAGCGCAATCACAAACGTGACCCCGACCTGACCCTTGGACCTCGTCCAGAGTGACACTCTCATGAGAGGAGGAGGGGTAGGGAGCCAAGCGTACGGTGAGACCGTCTTTCCATCGTGAACACTCTCAAGGAAACGTTGCCATAGTACGTAAAGAGTCGTCAGTATCACACCGAGGATGAGGAGCGTGATGATATCTAAAAAAAAAAAATGAGCTCGGGTCTATTCATGAGTGGATAAGCGGGGGGGTGAACATACAAGGGTTTGCCCAAGTGTTGGGCGCACTTTCACCTTGTCCAAGAACGAAGACGATCAACACCAATCCAGACACGGAAAGAAGTCCACCGATCCAATCGACTCGTTTATCTTCGCAATCCGACACGTCTGGGTCAATGCAACAATATCCGAGAATGAACGAAACCCCAGTGATCGCCGCAGAAAAGTAATAAATCGAACGCCACGTAACCCTAAAACAAGATGATGAGATGTTCATGAACGAACAAGGGTAAAAAGAGTGTTTTTTACTATACGTACGGTGTTAATTGAGTCATGGCACCACCCAGCGCCATACCAAAACATCCACCGATAGGAGATGCTCCGGCAAAGACCGCAAAAGCCAAAGAACGAGCCTTTGAAGGAGGGAAGACATTTGCCATAATACCGAGCTAGAAAAAAACAAGTTTGGAACGGAAACGAGACATGGAAAGAAATAAAACTTACAGCAGCGGGAATGGTAGCTGCAGCACCACAACCTTGAAGACCGCGAAGAACACTGAGTGTAAGAGGATCTGAATGGCGATTAAATTACCGAAAATCGACGAAAAAAAAAATTGTACTCACCATTGACAAATCCGCAGGCCAAAGTGAACGCGAACAGCCACAAGAGACCCAATTCAAACGCTTTTTTCCTTCCGTACAAGTCAGCCAAACGTCCAACCAACAACAGCAGGCAACCCTATGAAACAGGAAATTAATTCAAGCGAGGAGGGACCACTCAGAGGTACATACCGAGCTCAAAGGATAGGCAGATACGACCCATCCAAGGTCAGCTTGAGGAGATTGAAACTCTCGTTGAACAGCTGGAAGTGAGATTGAAGGACCGGTCATGTTCAATGTCTAGATGGTGAAAAAGTGGCGATTTAAGACCTTTGACTCGTGGAATTTCGGACGAAAAAAAAAATATACTAACGTTGACCAAATTCGAAAGAGCACAGGCGGCGACTATCATACAAGAGTGAAATGTGGAAGGAGGTTTCGGTGGATTTTCCGCGCTGCCCTTGACATTGTGATGTTTATGCCAATCACGATAGGCCATGATATGGAAAGTGGAAGTCCTGTCGCGGTCGAACATGGCTGTTTTTCTGCTTCTTTCGACTTGATAAAAAAATCAAAGTTGAAAGAGAGGCGGGGGGATGAGGAGAAATTCCAGGCATAATGAGAGCCTTTTATAAAAACTATTCGTGCGTTGGACGGCCTTGCAGGGGTTGAAGGGTTGAATTACTGGAGTGGCCTTGCGGTAGTAAATGTTAAGTTTTGCGCGGGGTTCCATTAGATTGTGGTCTTGGCCTGACTTATCAATGTTTACCGCGGTGGAATTGGCGAGTGTAGCAGCTTGTGTCAATCACTGAGAAATGAGAGAGTCCTCTTCCCGCCCTTTCAAATTGTTTGTCGGGGTGAGGGCGGCCGATGCCAATCTTGTCAAGGAACGAGTTGGAGTGGCTGTGCCCGATTGTTCTCGCCATCACATGCATCATATTTTGGCTTACGTCCTCGGGCCACGGGGTCACGGCCGCCCTCTTTTCTTTTCTTTTCTTTTTTTTTTCAAATTTTTTTTCGATATTTGCTACGCTTCCGAGGCCATTACTCCTTGACAAGGGTCAACCAGTACACGTTCCTCGACCAAGACCGAGGAGACTCCCCTTAGTTACGAGTCTCTCCACATCAGGACAGGTCACATCGTCGAGGAGCAGACCTTGACACCGACAATCTACGGTCTTGCAGCATCCGCCAGGGACGTTTACTAGGTTTACTGATGGAGTCCAACTTGTGTGAACTATTACTGCCCTAGAAGTGGACTTGTGTCTCTTTTGGAATATGTCAGGCTTACTACGCTGCAAAGGAGCTACTAAATATTGTCTGTTGGACCTGCACCCGATCTCTGGTCATCTGTTTTCAAGTCATCTCCATCATGATTCAACCGAACACCTTGCTACACAACTCGTACTTCAAACAGGGACATTGGCAGTCCTCACCCTCGCTGTGTTGGGGCCTTGGCCACCTCGCCTTCGGGATTTGCAAATTCACCGGAGAAACGTCACTGCTGACTTGTGATGTATCTCAAGAACATCTGTAGTTGATTGATTGGGTTTCGAGCTGTTACTGAGATGGTTTTTGGGATCTTCACGAAAGCTCCACGGCTCTCGAAATGCACTGTCCGGCATCTACACCTTACAAAGTTGCTGTTACACCACCCTTGGCTCTAGAGCCGCGCTCGATGCGCGACATGTAGAGTTTTTATCCTCGTTGGCGTATCATGCTATACAGCAAGGGGCGCCCATCCTGGACGTACACACCCCTCTAGGCAAACAATAAAGTCTCGGTATCTGCAATTTCTAGAAAACATGGCTGTTGATCCTTCTCAAACGCGTCTGTACAGCCCCATCACATGCATCACAGCGATGAAGGGCACATGACATTTGAGTCAACAGCTCGGTTAACTCAAGTCAAGAAACCTGTTAAGCGTAGTGGAACCGCGATAGCGCACAGCTCTCTAGATATGCTACGTATCATCAACCTTCACACTAGCCCGAGCGAAAAAACAAAATCAATGACATCTCTGATTTTCAACGCACGTACAGCTTATCCACTGTCGACACACACAAAAAAAAGAAATCGAAATCTTATCTGGCCGCCGAACGTCATCCGTTATGCCCGAGTTTTTTTTTACACCTGCCCTGCCGAATACAAAGTCGGCCAACCCGCTGTCGGCTCCAACCCAGATAACCAGGTTATCCAAATATCCCAGCGTGAGTAGTGATCATTGGTGTTCACTTGTCGCATCGCCTAGCTGTCTCTCAATCGAAAAGTTCGACAGCGTGGAACTGCCCAAAACTTCAATCATTCCATTCCTAAGCGGACAAGCTTCGCCTTTCAGGGTACGATCCCAGCTCGCGTTTTAGCTGAGCCGGCTTGTGTTGGGTGCTCCTACTCCATCATACGCACAGACCTCGCAACATCGGCTTTCCATACAAACAAAATGGATCCCTGACTCGACTCCATTGTATGTGTGGCGTGCCAGCTGCGACCTGTAGTTGTAGGGGACGGGAATGTGTGCCAATTGTGGGACAAAGGCACAGCTTTATGGGTGTGAGTCGGTGTTTCACAGCATGTCCCTTGCGCTACCGACGTTCTGTTCGACTTTCCTGTTCATGGTTTCCAGAAGATGTAAGATATAAAAACCAGGCCAGGAATCAAGAACCCAGTCATCCCCAACATCACTTTTTCTTTTTACACCCCTTCACCCGCCCGTCCCTCCCATCAATATTAATGGAGAACATCAAAGTGACCCTGCATCTTATCTCTTTATCAGCGTTATCTGGCATTGTACGTAATCACTTTT
>MU128091.1:0-25768 GCA_014904975.1 Marasmius fiardii PR-910 | reverse complement strand
TATATTACTGAGATGTAATTATTTCGACAAATTTCATTGTGTAAGACATTTGACAGAAATTTGAGTTGAAAGCTGGAAAACCATATATTTTGCTGTGGAAGGCCGGACTAACACACTTTTTGCGTATCTATCAGTCTAAACACAGGTAAGCCATCAGCCCGGGAGGCTGATGCCCTTCGTGCCCTGGAAGGTTACTCAAGCCAACACAAGATATATTTACAGCGGTCAATGTATACATATTTCTTTGATAATGAAATTCAAATGCAAGCTCTATATTTAGGGCTTGACATTGCTCATTGTTTCATTTTGTTAAAGGCTCCGATCAGAATCCCTGTAGCCTGCCCTAAGTTGGCAGCATGCATGCGCGAATTAATGCGACTAGGGAGTTCGGCGTTGGTGCCTGAACTTCAGCTATCCATCAGAGTATAGCAAAATAATCAGCATACTATCTCCTCTTTGTGGGGAGCAAACATCCGTGAATGGGAGAATACTTTCAGGAGGCAGATTTGTGCTTGTGAAGGGGAAATTTTTCGAATTCATGGCACACATTGAGCTACGACGGAAAATGCCGAACTGCGGATATCTGGGGGATCGCGGGTTGAAGAACCACGGGTAACTGGTAAGCCATCAACCCATCCAGGACCCGAATTACCGGGCATACTGGCGCACTTTGCGGCAGGCCTGCGATAGTCCGTTCAAAACGCCGCTGTGCGCGCTTGTTTTTCCCCCTTCCCGCCGTCACTCCTCGACATTATGATTGAGCTCTGCAACACAGCTGTCACTCATAAGGTTTGAAATTTGGTAGGACCTTTCTTCTATTTATTACCTGAATGATGACAAACTCTCTCTGATTCAATTTTACTCTGGCTTTCCCAACAGCCTTCCATTATAACACCTCAAATTTCATTCACCCCACCTCTTTCTGACACCTCATGCCCACAATAAATCGACAAGTCAACACACTTATTGGAATATGCACAACACCTTCCTGCCATCATTTGCTATCGCCATTCATACACCACCACTCACCTTCATTCAAGCTTTTTTCACCTTTACTTTTGCTTCATTCTTGATAATTTACAAATGAGTAGAAATTACAGTACTCACAGTGAGGTTATGACTTGTGATCAGTGAACAAATTGTGGTACCCCTGAAAGTCTGAAACATAGGCCATGTGATGCATTTTCTCATTAAAGATGCTGTAGTCCAGAAAGAAATTCAGCTTTTGGATATTCAGCATCTGTCACAGAAAGATCATCCCCAACAAAATCTTTGCCATCATCAATTCTTCTATAAGAGCACATGGTCTACTGGAGTACCATCAAGATGGAGTCAGCTATCTGGCTTTGATGAAGTCATCATAAAGACTGCATCCTGAACATAGCATAGGTGCAGGATTTCATTTCTTGGCTTCAGACTGAATTGGATGCTTGGGCAGAATGGTATCAGAAACATAATATCCTTCCTCAGAATGCCTTCCCTGATGACATGGAAGAGTATCCAGAGAAGTATGGCTTTGTAAATTTCAAGGTATGAAAACTGATTGAAAGCAGGTCTTGTCTTGTGTACTTCTCTGATTCTTGTTCAACCAAACCCAGATTTCCATCAGAGATCAACATGGACCAATATTGAAAGAGGCAGAAGACTTGTGGGCACCACCTGACCATGAGGTTTTTCAGCTTGTCCCAAAGGACTTTGCCATCCTTGTTGAACATGTGTATGTACATGTGTTCAAGAAAGCTGAAATCACAGGAATGTGTGGGCAGTATACATAGACCTACTTGAGCACTTAGAGCAGCTTCCCACATTAAAAGACTTCCAACTTGATGGCTATAACCAGGAAGAGGTGGACTATTTGACCAATCAGAACAGGGAGATGATTGCTTGCTTAGGCTCAGAGTTGGAGAATTTGCAACTACTGCTAGTTGATCAAGACAATTGTTACATGGGTGAATGCAATGGACGCCTTGGAGCTGAAAATGATGTGATGTGGGATGAGAATGTAATTGATGTGTGATGCAACTTCAGCTCTGATGAGGAGGATGGGAGTGGTTTATATGATGGGCAGGCAGAGGATTCAGATTCAGAAGCTGAGGTTGCCTGGAAAATGGCACAGTATAGTGATACTTAAATGTAGATCAGTTTGAAATAACTTGTTATTCACCAAGATGTCTAATATCTATTTGAAAGTTGATTCTGCGAAACAACAACATCCCAAAGCTTTACTAGCCTTGAAAAAGCTCGACTTTGTAGCTGTAGTGCTCCTACGCTTATATATATAGTGGTTAAATAACAACAGCTCATACAGTTGTGAGCTGCTTGTTCAAATGTAAGAAAGTCTTTTTGAGAATTAGACTCTCCAGCCCATTTTAGGTTCTCAGTGTCAAGTTCAATCTTGGATGATTTATTAGAGGGTTATCTACTAATTTGATGATGAATCAGAATTTATCATTATGAACAGTTGAATATCAGCTTTATACTATGACCAGCGGACACCCCATGGAACTCCAAGCCCACAAACTATCAATTATCCTTGAGCTCACACCTTTCAGTAGACTCACTCACCAACCTTCATTGAAGATTTTAATGAATTACAAAATATCAATCTACCTGAGTGGTACAACAGTGAAGGGTCTGCGACTCATGCTGAACAGAAACTGGAAAGGTCTTGGACAAAAGAACATTTAAAGACAGATGAAACACACTTTGGAACTTACAGAGCCACTGCTAGCCTTCAGATACTCCCAAACCTTTGCACTCCGGAACTCAACTTCTCAAACTGGAATTGGGACACTCCATATTAATAGAGCAGGGCAAGTCTACAGTTTACTTTTGTGCTGGGCAATGGTTTAACTTCCTTACAATCATGAAATTAGAATGTTTAATATTGGTATCTTTAAAAGGCCAGACAATCCAAGATTGGTTAGCTTTGAGGTACAACCATTATACATACTGCCACTGGTCACTGTTGTGGCAAGTCCTACCTCAGTGGGTGATTTACCAACATCGATGTCGGCTCTTTTTGTCCTCTGACACTTTTCTGACACGCACATTAACCACCTTTATCTTTCAGGACTCCATCACTCCCATCCTCTTCTCCAACTCAGCCACCAGCTTCTGAGTCAGCAAAGACCCATATCAGCTCCCAGACAATTGCTGGTATTTTGGTTGGGGTAGCTATGGCATTGGCCATAGCCAGTATCTTGCTCTACTTACACTGGTGACATCAGACAAAGAAGGCTCCATCTCACTTTATTGATCCAGAGAGCCCTCCAACTTTAATTCCCTCCACCTTAACCATCTATTCAAAGAGAAGGGAAGTCAAAAAGGAAACTCAACAACAAGCACAAAGGCAGAATACCCCCACTGCACCCAAACTTGACTCTCAACCAAATGTTATAACTACCAACTGTACACATGGTGAGCAGGTATTGTACGAGAGTCCCCAGGTTGGTATCAACATGAATCAATAGCATAAAGTCATTCAGCACGAAGACAATGGCTGGAGACTTCTAGAAACCATATTGCAAGGTGCCAGTGACAATCAACCAATAGAGTTGCCTCCATCCTATAACAGCTCGATAAGGGAAATTAGTGTGGGGCTGGAAATGAGCAAACTTGGGAAGGAGAAAATTGTTGAGCAATTTCAGACAAGTGGCACCAAGAGTGGCAGTTGTGGGTTGAGGGTTCAGTGAGGACTCAGGAAACAGTCTGGGGTAACAAGAATTGGTTGATTGGTAGTATTGATACTGTGCTATCATGTATCGTTGGGTGAGCCAATTTAGCTGCAGCTATTGCCAGAAGACAATATGCAGAAAACAGGTAGAATTTAACTCAATTAAATGGAGGCATGACACCGGAGGTAAAGCTCTTGACACTGACCATAAATGCAACTGTGCTATTTTTGCCATTTGATCAGAAACAAGGGATGAGACTAGGACCTCTCAAGTCACTAAACAAACTTAGGCAAGAGAAAAAGTAAAGATAGATTGAGGTATGGGCTGTAAACAACTGATTCAACACAGTGCTGTACAAGAGAGCAGTGTGGAGAGAAAGCGGACAAGCTAGGGAAACTATTTACAGAGTCTGTCAGTATTTATGAAAAGTCCATGAGGGAAAGGGAAGTTTTTGGGGATTGTTGGGGATGTATCAGGTAGTAACAGACAACCAGGAATAGATCAAGGAATAAAGAAGTACATAGCCACAGATGATCAAAGGAAGATGTCAGATTGATGGAAAATGGAAGCAGAAGATGGCCCTGGAAACAATCACTGGGCTGACAGATGTGGGAGGGAGAAGAACGGAATCAAGTTGTGACACTTATCTCAATTTCCTATCAAAAATTGTCAGCCAAAATGTTGTCAGCAATCTTTCCTTCCCTCCTTCTGATAACTCAACTAAAGCTATTCTAGCCCATTCAGATACTAAGCCTTTCTGTTGAGTTAGTATAGACCATTTAAGAACTCAGGTATAGCTCATATGAAATATTAAGATATTCTATCCGCCCACAGTTTAACTGCCTAAACATTTATGAGGCAGCACCGACTTTGTCAGTTAGGACCTTGCTTGCATTATTGAGCTGTACACAAAGTGAATGCATTGTCCAGTAAAAAATACCTATAATTACAAAGCAAAGCTCACAAAGTCAATCTCTATGTAGTCCATCAGTACAAAGCATTCACATACTGAAATCAGCCACAAGTATAAATTAAAGTCTACCATCTCCAGCACCAAACAAATTTACATGATGGAAAACCCGTCAGGCTTCTCAACCGTCACACTTATCTACTCCCTCGCGAACTTCTCATTACCTGTTGACAGCGCGTAAAATTTACCTTTCAGAAAAATACGATGATGTGAAGGATAGCCGTTTCTGGTGGGAACATCCACATTGGCATAAATTGGATGTTGTATTGACAGGGGAACAAGTTGGTGATTCAAGTTGTGCAATCAATTGGAAGTGTGGCAGTATGAAGTTTAATGAGCATACATGATATCGCTGCCCTTTGGGTGGGTCAGGTAAATGACTTGACTCTGGGCCGTTTAATGGATTATTGCGGGAAAGTGACTCAGAAAGGGAGAGTTGGAGGAGATTGTTGTGGTGAGAAGGCAGGCATTTTTTATTGGGTCTTCACAGAATAATCTGAAAATGCAGTAGCCAGGGGATGGTTGAAGTTAAATATTATTCAGGAGAGCATGTGGCTCGTGGCTTATGGCAGTCCAGGAATTGAAGAGTGGAGAGCAATAAGCCAGGTTTCTGTGCCACAAGCCTGCTACACAAGCTGTTTCCAAAGAATTTGTAACTGTAGTCGTAAGGTGGTTGTTAAGGGTAAAGGGGTAAAGGTGTAAGGATGTCATTACTAGAAAAAAATCAATTATAGTGAAGATAGCAAAATGATAACCATGAGTTGTGGAGTGAAACAATTGTTGTAAACAAGTCATTAGTGAATGTAAACCAGTCATACAATTGATAAGGCAAATGCTGAAAGAAAGGAAAAAGTTATACCGTTGGTCAACACAGCATGTCCTTCCATTCTCTGAATCTCTTGCGCTACATTCCTCCTCTACTCACCACTGTTGATGATGCTGATGTTGTAGTTTCTGCTCAGCATCAGCTGAGCCTGGAGTGGTGGATGGACACAAAAGACTCTGCCATAGCACAATGATCAGTGTGTCCTACAAGGGCAACCTCAGCACTGATAAGCACTAAGATTGCTCTCCATTACCTAGATCCCTGTGGCTTGACCCGAAGATTTCCTTTCCCTGGCACTATAAAATATGTCAACATCTGCGACCGTCTTGAAGTCGGGATCATCAATGCACAGAATGCTACTACCCACCAATACTCACTCTCCATCAAGCACGTCTATGGACCCTTTTAGTATTTTTTGACTCCTCGATTGTTCATTTTCGCCAATGAGCTGACCTCCGCACTGGTAGTCCTTTAAATATGGATTCTGACCCTGATTTCCTGACCAGGGGCATTGTATTCCAAATTTTCTTCTGTCAGCTCATGATCCCGCCTCCTGAAATATTTTCAATCTTTCAAAGCTAGTCACATACATCCGCCATCACATGTGAGGTGATCGGAGCTGTAGATGAACTTGTGATGCCTTTGATCGTTTGGTTCTGCCTGAGACGGCGGCGTCTGGAGAAAAGTACGCATGCCGTTGCAGTTGCCGTTGCTACTCACCGCTCCAAGTTTCCTTTGCTCATTTCCGTTATCATTACTGACAGGAACGACAATCAAAACACTGCCTCCGCCGAGTGTTCCTCAGCTCATACCGCCACCGACCGTCATTCATGGTAAATCACGAATAGTGTAACCACAATCGACCGAGCACCCAGTCCAATTTCACCAATTCAGGACTGGAAGATTAGACCCGTCATCCTGGAATGGAGAGGTGGCTATCCTGGCAATCAACCGCGACTTGGAGAGCAGCAGGATGGATTGTCCGCTTCCGTATTGCCGGAGGTACGTGGCAATAAAAGGGATTCGTTGCCATAAAAAGCGAAATATTTATATCTGCGGCATGAAGGGGGGAAACACTCATTCCAATATTTCGCTTCTGTCACTACTACCCCTAGTACGCCCCGGGGGGCAATGGTAGTTATCGGTGGATAACTGATGATTCCGTATGGCCACGAACCTTGCTGGTGTTATTTCCACCGCTACTACCTCTTCCTGCTGTCACCGGTGATGTCACCGAGTCTTTGTCCCCAACCAACGTCACTAACTTACTATACTTTCTATCGCTCTTTCCATTACCGCCTTTTCGACCTCCTCTTCCCGCCACCTCTACCAACTCCACCCACTCTAGGAACTTTCTGTTGACGGTCCCAATGTCGTGAGAATTGTGCAGATGAATAGGACGTTCATCAAACGTTGAACGTATCCTTGTAGGAATTTCGGGTTGCATGGAACCGTACGTGTTTCTGACCTACATCATGCCAAGACTCAAGCTCGTCTTGCTGCTAAGTTATCGCGGATCGGCCGGATCTCCGTACAGCAGCAGATCGTGGCAGCTCGTCCCGAGGCCCTCTAATCACCCCAGTGAGTAACGGCAGGCGAATATATGTGGTGCGGAGGGCTTGAGAACTGTAGGACGGCTCGGAAAGCTACTAAAGGGTATATGGTGTTGCCATGCATACTAGCACTGTACGAGCTGTAGTGAGCTCATTTTGAGAAATCGAAAGGTACAGTGCTCGCTCACATTGCAAGTCACGATTCCTTATACGTTTTTGGTTTCAAGGAGGAATATGAGAACGAGAGTAAGAAATCCTAAAGGAGAGCAGGAGGAACATGCGAGCGAAAGAGAAAGATGGAAAGTGGTTCAGCATGATTTCTTTAGGGCAGGTCATTTCGACTGGATGAGGTTGCTGACACTGACGTCGTTTCCAAATCTGGCGACCCTTGGCCTTTTGCCACGTTCCCCCACTATTCTTCTCAATATGGGCGACCTCGAATTCCTGGATTTTCCTTGGTGTGTTCAATAACCTGCCGTCTGACCGTCGAACCAGCCGCTGCTGGATTGATATTTGGAAGGGTCTCTTGAGGACCCCTGTGAAGAGGAGTCATCGGACACACCTGGTTACTCGCTCTTGCTTACAGAACCGGAGTAAGTCCCCTTGTTGTCCTTCAAAAACTTGAATTAAAAGAATCTAGGTTGGGAAGTCGCTCTCAACGGCGGGATCTTTTGATCCCCCAGAAGTTCTATCATTTGAATCCTGACCACAGATTCAGCTTTCTCCAAATCTCCGCCCTGTATGTTGGCTTGTGATTCAGACAATTCTTCTGGGCGCTCAACATTGTTTTGGTCATATAGTAGGGAAATGATCAAGGGCTATACCGGAGAGTCAAGCTTATCAGCAGTCAATCATAGAATGGCTAGAGAACGGTTCACTTATGAAGACAACGGGTGGGTGTCGGGGGGCGACGCGGAGACGCGCGGCCGCTTCAATTACATTTTTTTTGCGGGCCCGCTTACTATGTAACCCTTCACCGTCAAGTCCTCCACTACCCCTCCCCAATTTACTCGACTCTCTCTAGGAGCTTCAGGAGTATAAAAATCCGCCCATAAAGCACTTCATTATCTACACATCCGGCTCTCCTTGGAAATTCAACCCGGTCGCCCATCTGACAGATCCCCACCTACACTCTAATCGAAAAAAAAATCATGGCAATCAAACTCTATGGCATGATCATCTCGACTCGCGCCACTCGCGTTATGATTGTCCTTCATGAACTCGGGCTCGATTACGAGTTCATCAAAGTCGATCTGTTCAAGGGCGAGCACAAAAAACCTGAATATCTAGCGAAACATCCCTTTGGGCAACTCCCAGTCTTAGTGAGTTTGTCTGTCTACCCCTTTCCCCCCCAAAAAAGGATGGCTAATGAATTGCTTCTGGAAAATCAGGACGACGATGGCCTCATCATCTACGAATCTCGCGCCATCTGTCGATACCTCGCTACTAAATACCGCGGTCGAGGAACAACGCTCATTCCGCTCTCTTCGGATTTACCGGCCTTGGCCAAGTTTGAGACGGCCTGTTCTATCGAAAAGTCAAATTTTGACGTTTATGTGGCGAAAAGTGTTGCCGAGATCGTTTTCAAACCGTAAGTTTTTAATTCAACCTTCTCGACCGTTTTTTTTTCCCTCTCGCTCTCCTTGACACTTCTTTGTTCGCGCAAACGCGGTGACTGAGCTCGATAATTTTCGACAGATACTATAACGAAAAACCTGATCAAAACTACGTCAACAAGCTCATGGTGACCTTGGAAAAGAACTTGCAAGTCTACGAACAGATTCTTGGCAAACAAAAGTATCTTGCAGGCGATGTGAGCTTTGGTTCCCCTGTCTCTCCCCTTGCTTTTTTGGGGTTTTTTTTTTTTTTTGGTTTCACCCAATCCGGAAAATCAATCATCCACTCCCCCCCAGCCGCCTCGTGTTTCTCGTTCTGAAACTTCTTCTTTTTTTGTCTAGGAAATCTCCCTCGCAGACCTCTTCCACATTTCCTTCGGAGCCATGTTACCCCGTGCTGGTATAGATATCATGGAAACATCAGGACCTAACGTTACTCGGTGGGTCGTTTTTAATTTCATCTTTCCCTCTTTGATCGTACGATTATTTCTCTAACCCTGGACTTATGAAATAGGTGGTGGAGAGATATTACTTCTCGGCCGTCATGGCAGAGATGTGTAGATGAGGGTGCTTTGAACGTCTAAATCCGGATCCGCAGACGACGAGGATCTACTATGATTGTAGGTATATTGGGTGGCACGGTAATATAGGTATACCGATCAAAAAGGGTGTAAGTTATGTACAAGTCGACAAAAGCACTACTCTATCTATTTCGGGCTCACGTTCCAATTCGTCGGTCGGATGTCTGTGGAGAAAACTTCCGTGCGTTACCAAGAAAAAGTGTCCGCGTAAATGCGAGTTGATAAAAGTTGCGAAAAGCTCGACGGTGTGTAGAGGTAAGCGATCTTCCGGATCCGAAGATTGTTGCGCGTATGAGTCGCTCGAGGTTCATGGTGTCAGCGAGAATTCGTTGGATAATGAAAGTCGCTTCATGCTGACAGGGTAAACCGGTCGAGGGCAAATAATTGGTTTTGGTTTTGGTCTCGTTATTGTTCTGCCGGCCAGTTCATTGACAAAATCGGACTTGAAGGGAAGTAAGCCACCGATAGTGTCAAGAGAAAGTCACTGCTAACATGTGCGGATCGGAAATGTCGAAATAAAATTCCAAGTGGAGCGGTTTGGTCACATAGACAGCACTCATACTCTTCGGAAGAACCTGGAGAAGCTAGGGCGACTACAAAGGATAAACCTGAAAAAGTTTATGAGTGTGAGTATTCAGCCTTTTAAAAGGGAAAGAAGGCGCACCAGAAAAGGGGATAGTCTCGCACCTGTCCCTGCCTTTGTGATTGGAGAGATGTTCCTCCTCGTCTTCCTCGGAGTAGAGAATAGGGCAATACGGACACTGTCTGCCGCGTACTTATCGAATGAAAAATCTAAGCAGTGTTAGCAGATACAAGCTCACAAGACTGTCCCCAGCGAATGGATCATGACCGAATAGACAGAATGTTGAAGCTTCAAGCTAAAATCTTGGATGAAAGAGAAGAAAGAAAATGCCAATTGAGAGCGCGTAGAGGACAACGTCGACGTCGTAACGCAAAAACACGTACGCGTTGAGTCACGCCACGCGTCACTTGAGTCACGCAATGTCACATTTTTTCAACCCTCCGCCCAATCCGTGAATTACTTAATCGCGGCGTCATCATTGACGGTCGTTCGAGGCAAAGCGTACTTCGACCCAGCAAGCTCAGTAAGTATAGATTGTCGCGATCCTAACATAGATTTATGATAGTGCTCTGACTCACGAATGAATAAGAAAATCATTGGAGCTCCTTCTCCCGCTTTCGTTTGACAGGCCTCATGTACCTGTACGTTATTTTTAGTCAATTCAGTTGGCAACGTTCTCCCTTCAATCGGCCTATTCTTCCCACCTTGTGAACGATATACTGACAGGTGAAGCTTATTTATATGGAACCGAAGAACAACAAAAATATCTCCCTTTTTACACGTTGAAAGTAACAATCAGGCCCCGATTTTTCGGCAGCTAAAATTTGGCGGAAGGACTGTCGAGCCTGGTTAATCTTACTGCCTCCGAGTGTTCTGGACTGTAAAACGAAGACGTTTACTGCCCTTTATCGAGATTATACAAAGCGCTAGAATGTGAACCCGTCGCTCAATTCTCTCGGACTTTTTTGCAGCCACCTGCGTCAGCTCACTTGCCCTTGCAATTTAAACGAACGACGACTTCCAAGGCACAAATTGAAAATGTTTCGACTCACCGTTCCCAAGGACTCCACTGAAGCTCCACCTCGACATGAGAAACCAACACATCTCGCTCATCGCATGTTGACGAGCTCTCATCGCCAAAAATCGACCTGCAGCTGGAGGTAGCCCAGAAATTCAACCCCGAAAAACGTATAAAAACCCCCCTTCGAACGACACCCTTTTCCTCACTGAACACTCTTGCATTTGTCTGTTCAATTCTCTAAACCTCTCTTCGATATGTTGTTCAACAAATTCTTCGCTCTCTCAGCTCTCGCTACCCTTGCTGCCGCCACAGCCGTCCCACGCACTGGTGGTGGAGGAGGCGGCTCTGGTGGAGGTGATGTCCAATGCTGCCAGCAAGTCACGCAGGCCAGCGACCCAGCTGCTGCCGGCGTCCTTGCCCTGCTCGGTATTGTCCTCCAGGACGTCAACGTCCTTGTCGGTCTCAACTGCAGCCCCATCACTGTCATTGGCGGTGGAAACGGCGCATGGTCAGTTCAACTTTGGTTCTCTGTCATGATGTATAGTAGTTGACTCTCGTCTCTTTCCTTAGCTCTGGTACTACTGTTACTTGCACCGACAACAGCCACGGTAAAAACATATTTTGTTTCCCCTAGTCACCGTTCATGAACCCTTTGCTGATGGTTTATTTTGCAATCTTCTAGGTGGCCTCATTAACATTGGATGTGTGCCCGTCACCATCTGAGCGGTCGGCTTTTTAGGGATCGATTGGCGAAAGGTTCACATAATCCCTTCAACGTTGTTATGGCTCGTGTAACGCTGGTATAAGGAACCTAGTAGCTTTGTATTTTTACGGACTCCCAATACGGATTGTTTGCTCGTCGTTTGCCCCTTGATGTGCAAAACTAAAAATAAAGAATAAGCTTGAGATCAATCAAACTTCTTTCCTGTGAGGCGTTTTGACACCTATCATGCATACTCATATCCGCATGGACAGGCGGATTGTTACCACCCCTGGATCTGCACCAAGATTCATACATTTGATTGACATATCCAATCAGTAAGGAAGAGAAGAAAACTAGTCTAATTCGAGCCTAAATGGAGAATCCTCCCGAAATACTCCTTTACCCCTTCCATCCCATCAACGACCGCACCAACATATCCATCCGGTCGCACAACCAAAACCCCATCTCTATCCTTCATACCATAATGTTCATAAGCAAACCCGCTCTCATCCACAAATGCATAGTCAACAGTCGGAGCACCTTCATCCACGACGGCTCCCTGCGGGTAGATAATCACCGTCTGGACAATATCCCTAGGATACCCCCATGAACCAATTCCAGCAAGGTTTTCCTTCCCAAACACAAGTATCGTATGAGAATCAACTTTGAAAACGTCAAACAGCCTCTCAACCCGTGTTGCACCCGACACCTCAACAAGGCCAGGCGCATCAGGTGTTCTATCACCTGCTCGTATAACCCCTCCATCCAACCCAGACCTATACGGATCAACCCGTTCAGGTTCCCCCAACCGATCCACAACGATCCGACTCCCTCTATAGTTCACCCCGAGCTGACGCATCTCTCCAGGACGACCCAAACCTGCGTTGTCCGTATCGGCTTTGTAAGTTTTATTGAGAAGCTCAGTCGTAAGACCGAGCATGGTAGCGATCACAGGAACGCGTTCGGTGGTGTACGTGTCTAACAGATCCATAGGAGAGAGGAATTTGTGAACTAGAGCTAGCTTCCAAGCGAGATTGATCTGTGGGTTTTCTCGAAAAGTCAATGTGGGGGAGGGTGACGAAGAAGTGGTTACGCACTGCATCTTGAATGCATGAATTGAGCCCTTGAGCACCAGTCGGGGGGTGTACGTGGGCTGCATCTGTTGGGCGAATGCATCAGATCATATAGAAAAACGCCTGAAGTTCCTTTCGTAGTACTCACCACCGATGATAAACACCCGCCCTTGACCGAATTTATTAGCCATACGGATGTTAGCTCTGTTAACGAAACGTGTTTTTCGTAAGCGAATCGATAAACCGAGGAAAGGAGATAGATAAAGTCGCCCCCAGGCCTTACCTCCAAGTACCCATCCAAATGACGTCCCCAAACTCTATATCCTTTCGCCCTGTAACGTCATAAAACGTCTCAATCCACGCTTCACGGCTGGAAGCCATTTTATCATGGTCGAGGTTGATGCCTCCACAGATGAAGGTATATCGGTCCGTGTGCTTTTCAAATGTCAAGAGGTTTATTCTACCAGAGAAAGCCTCACTCAGAAAAGAACCCTCCGCGAGAACTGTAAGTAAAAAGACGTACTGTCGATCAGCGTTGGTTCCCCAAGAACGACACTAGATATCACCGAACAGTCCAAGGTCAGAAATAACACAAAACGGGAAAAAAAATAAACACTCACAAATCTCCCTTCCAACCCGCCCTTGACGAATATATCCCCAATAACGAATTTTTCACCCTCTCTCGTTTCCCCCAAGAAGCTCAACCCAAGCTGTTTACGAACGACACTATGCGCACCATCCGCGCCTACAACCCAGCTCACATCCGTATTTTCTCGTTCACCATTCGGTTTCTGAAGAAGTACAGAAACAGACTCGTGCTCGGGGTGTTGCTCGAATGAGATGAGAGCGGTGTTGACTTCGACTGTGCATCCGTAGTCCTTTTCTAAAACAGTTCGGAGGACTTCTTCGTGGGGCTGTTGACCGAGAACGGTTGTATTCGGCTGGAGATGTTATCAGTATCAACGAGGGTGGAATTGTCGAGAGAGAAGCACGAAAAAAATACGCAACGAGAGGACGATCCGGAGTAGCTTCCAGTTTTTCATGCATCTCAAACACTTTGATTGGTTTTTCTCCTTCTGGAGCGGTGTGGATCTGGAATAGTGGTGCTCGACCTCCGCTTTTTTCGAGAATTTGCGGGAGTATGCCTAAGAAATGGTAGAGTTCTTGGGTACGAGGCTAGAAGGATGGATAATATGTTCAGATGACTGATCAAGACGAGGATTGTCAGAGCTGACCTGAATGCCTGATCCTTTTTGACCTGGTGTACGAATAGAAGCTTGTTTCTCGATGATGCGGACTGGAATACCGTTGCGAAGTAGCGTGAGAGCCATGACTAGACCTTTGGCACGACTTTTTAGAGATCGAAGGACGGGAAGTGACAAAGATACGTACCTGAAGGTCCGGAACCGACCTATGTGTAAAAAAAAAAAAGGCAAGTTGAGCTCAACGATATCGGAAAAGGATCCTGAACGCACTATGAGAACAGCAGGTTTTTGTTCCATCGATTAGCAGATTGGCAGTTAGGCTTTCGTTTTGGTTGAACAGGTCGAGTATATAGTGATTTGAGTGTACTTTGCCCAGCTAAAAACCGCCATTTTTATAGTCAAATCCTGACGGGTCTCTGTGCTGTGCGGTGGTTAAATTTTTGTCGTCGCGGTTAAAAGTCAAGAGTGTGTGGGAAATTGAAAAGTTCTACCGCGGTTAAATTTTGGGCGGCGCTGGTGAACAACGGGGTTTCATAGCAACGCCCACCATTTAGCCGTGCACAGTCATGGAGCACAACAACGGGCAGTCGAGGAGATGGAATGCGGTGCTTAGGGCGCATGTTGGCCACTATGGGCTTTCTACTACATTCCTCATAATCTGGGCAAAGGATAACCGATAAGACTATCGGATTCGATTGATTCGAAGGACCACCAGTGGTAAAAACGCTCAACCAAGTACGTCTCCTCCCTGCTAGTCTATAGCTCAGCAACACATCTTATAGGATAGGCTCTTGAATCAACTCGGACCGCCGAAGGACATCAAAGTCAAAATTCGCTGGTCAGGACCCTAGTTTCCGAGAAATCAGAAAGCCCACAAGTGTCTCAGTCCCTGGATTCCCTTAGTTTGAAAGCTCACCCTGTGGTACGGGAAGAAGGTTACACTGGATATGATATATCGCTGAACCCCACATACACTCAAGAACGCGATCCCAATCAAGTCTTTCCCGTCGGATTATTTGCAAACAAAGCTGTTCACCGTCCATATCAGCTATCCATTCTCTTCCAGTCCCTTTATCCGTTTCCCTGGCCAAGCAACAAAGAACCCTTTCAATTCCTCAGACGTCGTACCCTCCGTTCTGACGACTTTACTGAACGAACGTGGTACTGTCGTCTTCTCAGGCCTTAAGTGGGGTTACAACCCGGATTGACGATAGTTATTATGTGGTCGCTCAACGTGAACCAGTGATTTACTGTGTGATGTTGATTACTCAACGTCAACACCCGTCGGAATAAGGTTACATTTGACGCTCTTCTAGGTAGGTGACGACAGCAGTACCAGTCAGTACTTAAACGGGCCTACGAGCCCAAGAGCCTTGATATTGGCTACCGGATAGGTTATACTCAACTCACTCGGGTCCTGATTTTGCGAACTGAAAATTGATTATAGCACATCTGTTTTTTTCTCCCAGCAATAAGACAGCCGATGAGTCGAATAGAAAAAAACAGTGTTATGGCATTCTCACAGCTTATTTCCACGGATCAAAGGGGGAGAACAAACGACATCAAAAATCCATATCAGAAGTCCACGAAGTACAAATACAAGGCTACTAAATTCCGTATAAAGAGCGCTACCACGAGCCATAGCACCTCAAATCATTGTATGAACCTTTCGCCAATCGATTCCTAAAAGGCCGACCGCTCAGATGGTGACGGGGACACATCCAATGTCAATGAGGCCACCTAAAAGATTACCAAACGTCAGCAAGACGTTCATAAACGATGACTAGGGGGAGCAAAATATGTTTTTACCGTGGCTAGTGTCGGTGCAAGTGACAGTAGTACCAGAGCTAAAGAAAGAGACGAGGGTCAACTATTGTACGTCATGAGAAAGAACCAAACTTGAACTGACCATGCGCCGTTTCCACCGCCAACGACGGTGATAGGGCTGCAGTTGAGACCGACAAGGGCGTTGACGTCCTGGACGACAATACCGAGCACGGCAATGACGTGGGCAGCAGATGGGTCGCTGGCCGTCGTGACTGTCTGGCAGCATTGGACATCACCTCCACCAGAGCCGCCTCCTCCACCACCAGTGCGTGGGACGGCTGTGGCGGCAGCAAGGGTAGTGAGAGCTGAGAGAGCAAAGAACTTGTTGAATAACATATCGAGTGAGGTTTAGAGGATTGAACAGACAAATGCAAGAGTGTTCAGTGAGGAAAAGAGTGTCGTTCGAAGGGGCTTTTATATGTTTTCAGGGCCTATTTTCTGAGCTTCCCCAGGTCGTTTGGCGATGAGAGTTCGTCAATATGCGACGAGCGAGATGTGTTGGTTTCTCATGTCGAAGTGGAGCTTCAGTGGAGTCCTTGGGAACGGTGAGTCAAAGGTTGTCAATGTGTGCCTAAGAAAATCGTCAGAACAGAAGTTTCGTTAGTTGAAACGTTGACGGGCAAGGGATTGATGAATTCAACTGAACTATACAGTGACGCAGGTGGCTGTAAAAAGTCCGAAAGATCTAAACAATAAAGTTCTAACTTAGACTTGCGGCCCCGGTTGAAGTCCCAACGACAGACGCATGGGGGACTCTTCTCACTTCCAGTTCTTTACCAGGTTGGTAGTTGCAAACTAGAGCTCTGAAGCACGCTGGGCGTTGTTCTTTAGTGCCCTCCTGAAGGCCGAGAGAGCTACAACGGTATTGCATAAACCGCACGTACGTATATATAGCCGCCTGTCATCAACAACGGGAGATGTAATGAGCCATTCAAGTTGGTTCCTGGCAGTTCCTGCAGGCTCAGGCAGTGTCATCGACCTCAGGTACATGGTATGGGCTGTTGGCTTACCGAGCTCACAGGCTGAAATGTGTTTGAAGAAATCCGACAACTCAACGAGACTCCGTCGGTCCCCTTGAGTTTCACAACGAAAGTTTGGGTGGATGCCGGTGGTACGGTTGTAGGTTCGAGCGGCGATTAAAACAGGCGGTGTGGTCGTGTGACTCCACACGTCGATATGATGCGTCAATTTCGAATCCTTCCATCGACGATATGATGCCAATTTCAAATACTGGATTCCATTGACGATGAACCGGAGAGCCTCCAGGAGGTCTCAGGGCAAACAGTCTCAAAGAGTACCTTGTCCCCTGGAATCTCTCAATGGCGCCCAACTTGATTTACAAGCGGGACGCCTCGTTCGTACGTTTTCCTTCTGGGAATGGGATTGCTGTAATTCTGCTCACAATTACTCGTTTTAAAGGTCATTCAACACAAAGCGGTCTAAGGGATGAGACCTGAGGCCTGAGGCCTGAGGGCTTGCCATCGTGACAGACAGGCCGGTTACAGGCCTTATGGACCAATAACTGACTCAGTATCTCGGTGAATTAGTGTTCGTTCAAAACTGAATAGCTGACCTGAACATGGAAATGCCTCAGAGATCCCTCCAGTTCGACTAAATCGCGAATACCGTCAAATACCGATTCAGACAGGCCTCGACAAATGATATGACTCTCATTTCGGACATTGGACCCTTATATCCTGTTCAGTCGCCCCGAACTGCTCCATCCCGTCTGCTCCCATCACCAGTCAGTCACAGCAGTTTTTTTCCCTTTGCAGTTCCATTAAAAGCTTACCTTGCTCACCAGTCATACGCGAAGAAGACTCCCAAAGTGAGATGTTGATAACGGATTTCTAGTACGTCCGTGCAAATTCCGAATAATTTGATCGTGACCCACCTGCGTAATCTGGGACTCACGCGTTGGGCAAGAAAACTCTATAGCATCCGTCATGAGGAACATGTGAGCCTCGAGTTGGACTTGGAAGAAGAACGGATTTTTTGTGCGTTCCCATACTATCAGGAAAAAGGGGTCTGGCGTTAACGTGTGCCGACGTACGTTCAGAGCGTGAACGAGCGTTAACGCTTTCAACGCGCCAACGCAGCCAACGCACGTTAACATTTTGTCCAGGCTGCCCTCTCCGTTGGTCAACGTGCGTTGAGCTGCATTAACATGCCTCAAACTCCTTAATTCTTTAGTCGTTGATAGCGCCCTTTCCCTCCACTCCTCAAATGTCTTACCTCGAATCATTGATCGACTCGGACATTGTGAATTTGGAGATACGGGAAGCGTCCGATAGGTTTCGGCTGGACGATTCTATGATTTTTCTTCCTGAATGTCGACCCTCCATACCAAAGAATCGTGACTGGGATATTTACCCTGAAAGTTGTGCGTTTCATTCATTTCCCATTTCCCCTCTCTCAACCCCCCCCTCTCCTTTTTTGTTTTGTTTTGTGAACCCTCCACAAAATTCATAGTTCCGATTCTCAACAGTGCTACGCCTCGCTTATCGTTGCTACGTTTGAATCTTGGACCATGTACTGGTGTCAGCCTTGATCCTGGAACGCTTACGGCTGACTCCCGACGGGAGGGAGGCAAAAAAAATTTGAAAGTTCGTGTTGAGCTCCAAGAAAGCATTCACATCTCCGTTTCATTTGTTACGACCAAGGCTTTGGGTCACATATACAGATAAAGGATCGTCAGATATCTAGAGAGATCGTTGTTCGAAAGTGCTGCACAGGGTAAAAGGAGTGCAACGAAGACGTATTTCTGGTCATGATCGTAACAGCCGCGACCCAGACAATGTTACACGTTGCAAAAAATTCAGATCTAGAGTGTATAATCTGTATGTCGTCCACGTCATCCCCATCTTTCACGTTTCAAAGGATAACCATCATGGGTGACTCCTCGGCCTGAAGACCCTCAACGGTGGGGTCCTCCGCACCTTCTCATCACCAGCATCCCGGTGGTGTATCGTGGGTTTGGCGCTTGCGAGCACAGTAAGGATGCCCAAAAAGAAGAGTAGTGATCCGGCGGAAAAAATACGATATCGCATGATGAATCTGAAGAGGTTATTTTCAGTTCTTGCTCATGCGGGAAGCAGAGGGTATGGAGGACATACCAAATGGATAAGTGTGAAAACTCGATCGACGCGAGACTAGTAAGTGACCAACTTGGAATCTCCGGAGGCGAGAGATAGCTAAGTAAGCGGAGAAGTTGAGTGATGTAAGAGAGTCGATTACACTGAAGAATACTCGAGTACTACGAGCAGGATTATATAGTACCTAGGCTAATAGTTATTTGATATGATAATAGATAGATGAAATGAGGGCGGGTAGTAGCGATATTTGTACGTTTCGGAAGTCCTTCGGCAATGATCTCGGCAGTGATGGTCGATCGTGATCATGCATGATCTGTGGTGGAGCCGAAGCTTAGCTTGAAGATTGAAGCACACCAAATCGGGATTTGTGGGAAATCCGCGGATGATTTTGGTTTTCTAACTTCGAGACCACCACCATCCCATCGTTGACCATTCTCTTCTCAATACATCTACATACAGCTTATATCATATCCACCACCATAGACATGCATGGTTTCGTTGCTTTCAGGGTGGTTAGACAACCAAGTTGGAACTGTGGTACGAGGTACAGAACCAGAACTAACTGCCCGTAGGAAGTACCACTGAAGTTGCTCTCATTAAAGCCTATTCCGATTTTTGGGATGATCCGAAATTTTGAATGGCATCCTCAGTAAACACTGTAGACAATGCCGCGTTTTGCAAAAAAAAATAAAATGAATTGGTGAGCTGGCGGCGATGGTCAACTGGTCAACTTGCACAAAAACTTTCCTTGAGATGGTAATAAGTAACTGGATCGCAAAAACAATATCCTCCTTTCCCTCAGGTGTGTCACTGCTGAGATTGGCTTTATGATGGTAATTTGCCAGTCCAGAGCTCGTGTGCTGTGGGAGTTACATAGAGCTTGTTAATCATCATTCACCAGCCAAGCCAGTGATGGTGCACAAACTTTTCTGTTCCATTCCAACTTAATGTCACAACTCTTTCCTTTCAGTATCAACATTATGTTTAGAGGATTGAACTTGTACTGAAATTACTCAGTGTGCAGGAAATCATATGTTTATAATCATTTGCCATGACATACAAAATACACTACAGATCTCACTCGCAGATCCATCGCCCGCTAACAGCTGCAACCTCAGTTTCATCACAAAATTGGCATCCACTCCACCACCAGAGCTGCATTCAAATTTCAGGCACTGAAGGTTTGAAACATGTCTGTAATCATTAGTCCACCTGCAGATGTGGCTTGGCACCTGTATAAGATGAACAATGGGCTAATAAGTGCAGGCACCATGTCTATGAGAGAAATTAGCATTTCAAACATTTTGGGTAGCATGAGAAAGCCTCTGGATATTTCTACCTTGATAAGTTGCGACTGATTTCCCCATGATTGTGGTATTCAGTATGTAACTTGAAGAATTAGGGATGTGAACAGATCCTGACATACAGCTATTGATCACAGATAAGAACATCAGTGCAAACTCGAATACCAACAGTTACCTTTGACCTGAGTCTCATAGGATAGCAAATCCAGTGAGTAAGAATCATCAGGTTTTCAGGGCAGTCATCATCTGCTGAATCTGCAAGGTCTGCACCCTTCATGGATGGATTAGCTGGAGGTACAAGTAGCCAAAACAAGTCAAGGACCAGAAGTGATTGTTCTGACTCAGAAGGGGGGTCATGGTTGAAGTCAGACCTGTCAGTAAAAATTAAGAGTGAATAAGTAGACAACCAAAAGTTATTTGGAAGTATTCTACCTTTCTCAATTTCTTCAAAGCAGCTTTCAGGAGGTACAACTTCAAAGATTGGATACTTCATGTGTTGTACAAAATCCGAGGTTTTCGGGTCAAATCCCCTTGAGATTTGGTAATCATGAAGGAGTTTGTAGATCTTGGTAGGCCAACTCTCTTGATAGCATATCACTTTAAGAGCAAGCTTGAAAGAAAGGCCCAGGTACTTGTACATGTCCAGCAAGAAGGGATTTTTCCCAGTTGGGTCATGGGGCCAGAAATATAAAGATTCATTGGGGGAGGGGGAAGGTCTGACAAACAAGTATATTGGCTTTTTCCCATATAGTTGGCATTGTTTTTGCTTGAGTTTGGATCTCTGAAGTGTTCTGTCAGCTTGAAGAGAGGATTCTGATAAATGTTAATCTGAAATTGGTCTACAGTTGAGACATTACTCACTATATGTGGAAAGGTCTTCATCCAATTTGATGCCATGAGTATACAAGAAACTCAAATCCTGTGAGAGCCATGGACATACTTCATAAGCACTCACAATTTGTATATGATGCTGATTGTCTGTAAGGCAATGGACAATTGCCTTGTCATTCCATCTGACATCTCACCCTTATCATCAATATTTGTACTTGTCCACTGTACATTCCAAATGAAAGCAATTGTTGAGTTAGTTGAACTTGAGATAACCTGAGGATAATATGTTGAAGGGATGCCTTTAATCTCTTTCACCATTGCAAAATACAGCTGTACCAGATACCCTGGGATTTGTGCATCAATATGTGCAGTTGGGATGGGGTCATGAGAGACTTATCAGCAGGGGCCAGGAGTACTGATGATAGGCACATACCCCCATGAAAAATTAAAAAAGGAATGGAAGACTTCTTGTAACAAAAAATTTGGAATGTCCCTGCAAAATTGCTCCTGTCCAACTTTGGTAAGGAGAGGGTCAAGTAAAGATGATAAAGTATAGTAAAGGTGAAAATGTGGGGTTGAACCCACTTGTAATATGATGAAGCACATGTATCTATCCAATGTTGAATCACAAACTCCAACAAGAAAAACCCTATATAAGAGCCAGATAGATTACTAGTAGAGCAGCATTCTTGAATTGACAGAACTTGGACCTGTTCTTTTGAGAACCTCTAGTGTGACCACCTTACTGCTTGAACATCACAGAGGCACATTTTCCCAATATTACCCACATAGAAATTATGTCAATCCTCCCACATGCAGTTAGGCTCTGGTATGTGTATATGCTATTGCCAGCTCGTTATATAGTGAATTTACAACAGATTTGATTGGGTAATGAGCAGATTAGAAGCAAATGATTTATACATAATGACAGCGAAGCCTATCAAATGTCAAATGCACCCGAGAAAGCCTAGGGTTCTTCTCTAGCTGTGACAATGCTCCAACTGACCCAGTGGACAGTTTTTCATTTCCCCCCCACCAAAAGCCCATTTTTATCACAGCCAGCCTCTCCTGGTCCTCAGACTGAGCCTGCAATTGATCCTGTCCTCCTTTCAAACCCAATTCTGGTTACTGCCACCACTATGTCATCGAATAATCTGGTCAGAGCTGCCATTCTTGCTGACCTAAACAACACAAAACAGAAAATCAGTCGATTGGAAGATCAAGTTACAACATTAGAGAATCAGGTAACCGTGGCCAAGCATCACACCAAATGTGAATCAGAGGAAGCCAATGAGAAGCTTGAGGCTATCCTGGGATGAATTGAGGTGCTCGTGGAAGGAATAAAGTCGGGTGATGAGCTGGAGGAAGGCCAAAGCTGGTCTCAAAAGTGAGTATGCAGCTAAAAGCAACAGTCTCAAGGTGAGCAAACATACAGGACATATATATAATTGATTCATACTTACCTGAAAATTGATGGAAATTCAGAAAGCTGTTAGAAAGTGCACAGATGAGCTGATGGGCATCCCAACTGGCACCAAGGACCTACCACCCTACCCTAAGGAGGAGTGCAACTGGCCTCTCCATCCAACCAGTAACAAAAAGCTTTTATGCTTCCATTGGGTTCTAAAGTGGAAAGATGAGCCAAACTGGTCAGCACTGAATTGTATCACAAAGTATGTCAAGGAAAAGGGAGCTGTTCACATACCTGCAGCCAAAGATGACCTTGAAGTAATCAGCAATGAGGATCTCTTCAACCATGTGAAGGTTTGTTTTAATGAACTGGCTAGTATTGTGAAGAAGGCTTTGGTACCAGCAGAAGATGAGGTGGCAGGAACTCAGATGAAGAAAAAACAAAGTAGTGCTATACAAACCCATCAAAAAGGCATAAGTGTCAATGTTCGGGATTGTCAAAGTCACTTACCACTGCAACAGAAACTTAAAATCCGGTCACGAAAGTATGATGCTCTTCCTGACAACAATCTGCTGAAAGACCGAAAATACAAAGTAGCAATGGCATATACATTGATGTCTGAAGACAAGGATAGTCCCAATCCCAATGAATACAGGTCTCGAAAGCTGAATTGGTGGTCAGACATGGTAAGTAAACTTTCTCAAAATTCTGGAAAGAGCCTCCTTACCGTTTTTTAGGCCCACAACTTCTACATGAGCCTTGATGTGAAGCTGGATCCAAATCCTGGGGATAAAGCAACTAACT
Organism: Marasmius fiardii PR-910; assembly: GCA_014904975.1. Classification (NCBI taxonomy): domain Eukaryota; kingdom Fungi; phylum Basidiomycota; class Agaricomycetes; order Agaricales; family Marasmiaceae; genus Marasmius; species Marasmius fiardii. Next base: position 2,688 of record MU128091.1, on the reverse strand, counting down.
GCATACATGGTGACCTCATTGAAAGTCACCCAAGGTTGGCAAAAGACCTCAAACTCTGTACACGATGGTCAATGATGATTGGTATAATGACCCTAAAAACAAGGAATATACAATGCCAAATCATATTGCGCTGTCAGGTAGATTGTGGGGAGATAAGGATGATCCAGGGGGTTTGCTGAAGAGGATGGAAGATGTGAAAGCTGTACAGGCAGCAAAACGGAAGTCAGATGGAGATGGGGGAGTAAACATAAGCATGCCAAGAGCACAAGTGGACCTTCAGCCCTGAGCACTACTCTGGGTCCTTCCACAAGTAGAGCACCAGGTCATGATGACGACTGGTAATTTCCTTTACCAGTCATCATCGTCATTGTAGACCTTGGGCTCACACATATCCTGAATGTAGTCAGTGTGAATAAGTAATGGTTTTTGTAAGCAGATACATACATGGTCAAATGAAATTTTAATCCAGAGATCTTTTCTGATAGCATTGGAGTGCACAGGGATGAGTGCTAGAGGTGCTTCAATTGATGATGCAGGTATAACCATGAGCAGTCCAAGCCAGTGAGCATAACTGACATGAATACCAAGAATCTCCAAGTATCACTCCCAGGGCATACTCAGAATGTTGCCATCAGATTGCAGCTGACATACCCTGAGACAAACATGAGAGGGTTTATCACAGCCCTGAACCTTGACCATCATGAGAAAGTCAATTCGGACTGGTACATGTTGGTCAAGAAGAAGAACAAGAGCAAAGCTATCTGCTTGGGTATGCATGTTGTTGTGTGATCCATAGCAAAGTCCATTCTTGTAGATGTATGGTAAGAAATGCACAGAGTTTTTGGAAACAAAAGGATAGCCATTGTCCATAGAGAGTTGAGGTACCAGATTGATCTCAGGCCAGAGCTGCTGCAGGTACAACAGAATGGTTTTGTAAAGCTCGCCAGTTGGATCTTGTGCATTGATGTCTTGTGGTTTCTTGGTGAATCGTTTGGGGAGCTTTAGGGAGTCTATCCCAAGAACATTAGAATGAGAATAATAAATAATCAAACACACACCTGTCTCTGCTTCACTTTGAAATAAGGCAAGCTGTGTCATCATGCCTCCCTGCTCATGTCCCTCAGACTTGATAATCCTATCAATTAAACTTTATTCGAGAAGGTGGGTGTCTTCTGGAAGAGAAAGAAGTAGCTTATAGATAAGGTGAGTTTGTACCCAGTTCCGCAGCAGAAAAAGAACTTGAGTAAAAAAGTGGCAAATGATCCCAAGAAAAACAGCATGCATGAAGTCGAGAGCAGTTTTCTTCCATGGAAGCCAGTCAGGAATTAGGTTCATTGTGGACCATTGTATACCACAATGCTTGAGGATATATTTCTGCTGAGCGGGAGGTGTATTTTTGGATTGATAAGCTTCATAAAGAAGGTCCTCATCTGCCTTGAGAGTATGATCTTCTGTTAAAATCAGTACACTTAACTTTCAAGGTCAGCAGAAAAGATTTGTAAGATGACTATACTTACTGGGACCATATGACAACTCTTTATTGATATCAGGCATAATGATACTGCAGTATGGACAGGGATGCATGTCTGCTGAATGACCTGCTTGGCCTGATACACGACGTGCAGCAGGGGTATTGCAGTTTGTACACATATAATCAGCATAAATGTCTTCAGGCTCATCCTGTCCATAGATGTCCATGCTAACACCTAAAGGAGAAATTTGAGTAGAAGGGCTTGCCAGTAACACTACACTGACCATTTTTTAATAACCTCATCTCCTTCACTGACGGCTCTAAAAGATTATTAAGCTGGTCTGGAGTTGGTTCATAGGGACCAGGCATGATGCATGGACAAATAACATTCACTTGCTCAAAACGTTTGCTGATATTGAGATCATTGATACTGGTATAGATGGGGCCAGTAGAATGAGGTCGATTTTTGAATAAGCTGAACCTGAAAATAAAAGGTGAGCATGTGTGTTAGCTTCATTAATTATAATGTGGTAGTAGGTTTTAGTGGGCTTTTGCCCGATCTCCTTAGTTCACTTGTATGAACATGACAAGGTCTTGAATAACTAAGCTATGTACAGTTACAAGTGGTAGTAAAGAAGATAAGTAGCTAATCTGATGAGACAGCTTTTATATACTGGATATGCGTAGCTACTAGTAAATAAAGACAGATGAATGATGATGGCGCTAGTACAGATATGGCGCTTGCATTGAGTAACAAAGACTCGGTGGGAGGCGTTACACCCTCCCCCACCAGATTGAGCCTACAGCTTCAATCATCAATCCAGATTGAATGTAACAGTGAGTTTGAAATAACTCACCAAAATTAATTACTGGCTCTTGTTTGAGTTGTTAGATGCCTCAGCCATAGTATGATCTTGGTCAGTGTTAGCAACAACGCCATTGGCAGTTGAGTTAGAGTGAGAGGAGGCTGTTGCCACTATTAATTACGTATGACAAAACGAAGTTAGCGTGGGAGGAGGCTGTCGCAGTCCCTGGCCCGCCATTCATTACGTGTGAAGAATTGGAGTTGGAATTAGAGCCCGACAGAATTGGCAGAGTCCCGATGAGGTGAGAAAGGGGTAAATGTTGAGATTTGGGCTGTGGAAGCAGCAAGCCTGTGCAAGTACTCTCACCAGTATTCCAGAACTTTCTGTAGTGACTCAAGCTCCAAGCTTTTT
>MU128090.1:11893-25930 GCA_014904975.1 Marasmius fiardii PR-910 | reverse complement strand
GATCCGGACCGTAAGGTCAACGAAGCCCTTCCCCCTACGGACAACGACCAGACAAGATCAAGGGAGGCAGGGGGAACCTCACATATTTGTCAAAGCACAGGACAACAGGATTTTGAATCCCACGAAATGAGAGTGTTGAGATCTGAAACCTCCGCAAACGACGGGAAGATGAGTAAACCCGTTCAACGAACAGGTGGGCACATAGAGGATCGTGGCACAGAAAATCAGATCACGGGAGATAGTGGTGGAATGCTTGGGGGATTCGATGCTGATAAAAATGTTTAATACAGTAATAGTACTTATAAGACCATTCTAAATGTCTGCCCAGTATCTTGTATGCAGCATGGAAGACAAATAACGAACCATCGCTTTCATGATCTGCTGTTAGCGACTGTGCCCGAGTACTCGATGCACGGCAGCCGTCGGAAAAAAACATCCACAGATGAAAGCAAAATTTGAGTGACTTTGAGCATAGTGAAGCTTCAGATTTTAGAATTGAACAGCCCTATTTGGCTCTGAACCAGTGTATGACTTTTCATCCTGGATGTCATTACCAAATGCTGTTCAGACAGTAATCAGTGTGGAGGCAAATCCCTGTATATTAGAACCGAATGTTTCTGAGTGGAGTTTAGATGTTAGAGATTAGAGTCAATACTTACCACTGGAGGCGACATAGCATGGAAAGCTCTGGCCACGATACGAGTATTTCTCTGGGCCGGAGAATGAATTACTGATAATGGCGGGTCCATCAGAACAAGAGTAATAGGATAAAGAAGGCCTGATTCAAGCCTGCCAATATTTATAAAATAAGTTGCAAGTTGTGGCAAAGAGACTCAATGACTTACATGGCAGAAATAACTGTTTGGTACATCTTTGTAGTAGAGGATGCGGAGAAGCATGTAGCTTGTCGACTGATATAAACTATCCTTCCAGCTACAACATGGAGCAAAAGGTAAACTGCCAGAACTGAAAATTCCAAAATATACAATCAAAATAGTTAAAAGAATGTTAATCAAGATAGTTCCCCCTGTAAAAGCCAGCAAAAGGTTGTGATATCTGTTGACACTGATCCACTACTATACTGGTGATAAATTGGTGTCGTGAATCTGCCTGTAGCTTTGTGGAATTCTTGACCAAATCAAGAATGCCTATGACTTTAACCTGTTAATATGTTTGTATCTGGATATGAGTCCAGAGGGAGTCTGAAATAAATGAATGGTTATTTTTTAACTCAGACAATCCACACAGTGGGCAGGTTAAGGGTGTATTGTTAAATGGGATGGAATTTGTGGTATGAAACTGAAGGCTTGATCATTGATTAAATTGCACCAGTTGTGGGGGGCTGTTTCTTGAAGGGTACTGATGGATTGTTAATTGGAAAGCCAATTTCATCAGAAAGTTACATTCAAACCGTGCTGAATAACTTGGTGCCAATCTGTTCTTGTTCTTCAGGATTTGGGATGGAAGATATGAGGCTCTATGTTCAGATGTCGTTCTGCTACGCCGATGATGGTCCCACTTCCTCAACGTCAACCTTCCGTCAAACTGACAACTTACACTTTCCCTTCTGGGCTCTTTTCATTTTCCTCCCTCAAGCCTTCATTGATTGAGGATCTTCTTCACCTCATACTTGTGAAAGTCCACAAAAGGAGTTCGAATCCCACGAAGTGTTGATATCTGAAACATCCGCAAACGACGGGAAAATGAGTAAACCCGTTGCACACAGGAGATCGTATCACAGAAAACCATATAACGGGCAAAGACGTGGATTGCTTGGGGGGTCTCTAAGGCTGGAATGCGGTAACGATACCACCACCTGTGTTCAAAGCTATGTGGGCCCTTATTCACAGTTAATAACAAAAGTGTGCGTCACATCATGACACCTGCAGTTATGCTCCCGTGACTCGAGAATTGGAGCCTTTGGCCCAGTTGAGAGCGGGGCTAATTGCACATAGCATGAATTTTTACATGCTCCTCTTTGAGACCATCTTGTAACAGAGCACTGTACCAGAACAGGATGACAGATGAGATATTATACTTACTCATAAATACTATGTATGATATGGCGGTTTATCTAGATCTAATAGATTTACAGATAGCGGAGATGTTTTGGATAAATTGTTCTCATGTGTTGTGTGGTCTCATATGTGCGATGTAACTTTGCCACGGGATTTCAAGCTTTTTCTCTGCAGTACTCCCATGCTAATGTGGGCATCAAGCGTTTGCTGGGTTCTGTAAAGTTGTCATTCATTATGATATCAAGACGGCACGCGCATCGTGTGCCGATATACTCTAACAGGCACGTACATAGGTGTATATAGGATATCTCTGTATTTTTTGGGGTCCTTTAGGGAGATTTAATTTGTTCCAATTCTAACTCTACTCATGGTCAATGTTGCTTCGACACAAGAAGGTCAGAAACTGGAAGCAAGGGGGTGATCGATATTTGATCGGCCTCTCCCTGTCCACTGCGTGACGAGCAAATAGGGCGACTGATAACGCAGGAGCTCTCCTCCGGACCGGTTGAATTCGACCACCATGTCTTGTGCGCGAACTGGATTGCTTTTGCTTAGTGGCTGTTGTGGATGTTAGATGTTAGTCAGAGTCCTGAAGCTCTTGCACAAATTTAGTATTTGCTTACTAACGGGAAGGTGAGGTGATGCACAAAATTTATCGATACGGTCCGATTGGAGCGACAACAACAGCTGTAGCTACCACTCGAGACGGAGATAGCTCCGTTTGGACCCGAGTTGTGTAGGATGTTAAAGCCAAGTGGGGTCTTCACAATTGGTCCAAGTAAAATGCTGAGGAAAGTCGTGCAAGTAACTCGGAAATAAGCTGAGAGAAAATGCAATGAAATAAAATGACATACGCTCAAAATGCGAAGTGCTACACATGTCCTCAATTAAGACGGTCAACTACATGGAAGAAACAACAAATGGGTAAGTAGGGAAAAATCAATTAACCAGATAAACCGCAATCACACCGAGCGCCACAGAAACAATCCACAGCTAGCAAAAGATCAATCAACCAATAAACGAAGTAAGCATCAGCGGAAACTTTGAAGAGGGTCTGCATTCATGGTGTCGGAGCTGAAGGAGATATAAAGGAGAACGATACGGAAAGCGGAGAAATGACGGGGATTATATTCATTGCTGCGGCTAACGACGATTCACTGGGTACTAACACAGTGCAAATTAATAAAGTAGGAGCCCCATCTGATTGTTTGGACTCAGAGAGTGGACTAGAGTGATCGAGAGGGCTATGGTAGGAGTAAGGAAGTGTTTGGATTTTGAGGCGCTATTGTCCGAATGAACGAAACGCTGAATCCATCTTGATGAAATTCCTGCATCATTTCATTTTAAGCGACAGTGTGCAAGGGTAGGAATATCAGCGCAAGAACCTAGACCTACCATACCGGTCTAAACCACATCGATCCACACGCCATTGGAATCACAACCTGAGCTATGATCACCAATATGCTACACCCATATATCTCCGATTATCGAGAACTCGCAGGAGACCGGACAAGAACATGAAAGAATGCAAATCACATGCACCACCAGCCAAAGGTATTGATATTGCTCAGAATCCTACTTTTTTGCGATCGAAACCTTCCAGAAGTTGAACTCGAGTATTTGGCCTGTAACTTGCTGAGAGATGTGAGAGATAGAGGGGAGAATGTTATTGAGAGAGCAGCGGGAAATACAGGCATGATACGGGTGAGGGTAGTAGAGCAACGTAAAGCTGTAGCATTTGTGTGCCGTGGCGACCGAATGCGGTAGAAGAGCCATTGAATATTGAGGCCTTGAAGCTTGAAGCCCTGATTTTCGCGCATCAGCCCAAAAATGTTGGCATGATTGATCAGCCGGTCAAATTCGGCGGATCCGGAAGGGATCTCCGGCGTTATCAGGGGCCGATCAGTGACGGATATCCGTCGTCCTTCCGGTTTCTGGCTTTCTTGGGTCGAAGCAACACCCATCACGAGTTACAGAGGAGATTAGGCCTCTAGCATAATCTCTCTGGGCCGTGGCTCATCATGCAACAAGGCCGGATAAGGACATCTACAGCCTCTTTTTGATCTCGGAGAAGGCGTGGATAGCTCTGCTTTGCTGGCAGCAAGCTTCGGTGCACTTTAGCATGTGTTGCTTCCCATACACTGGTTTTGATGACATTGATCAATGTTACTATATCTAGACATCCTTGTCCTTGTTCGTCATCATCGTCCCAGAAGGTTTAGGATCAGACCTGTGTAGTCAGACTGATCCAAAAGACTTGTCCTCACCTCCGGTCGCAACGCATATCTTTGAAGTTGATCCAAAGTATCAGAGTAGCTCGTTGTTTTGCATCATCCAGATGAAGTCTCTTATGGTCAACCTTTGAAAAAAAACACATCATCGACGCCCCAGACAGCCGGACAGATACTCAAATCTGCTTTCTACCTCCGAATTTCCTTCCATCCTTAACATTCAATTGGTTACCAACTATTATGGTTCAAGCAGTGGGAAATGTGATACCCTCTTCCCCCGGTGTGCTCCATTTGCAAACGTCAGATGCAGTACTTCTCAGTCTTTGGAGCGCCGGGTTGACCACTAACTGAATGATATCACCAACAAAGCTCTCTGATCTTTGATGCGTTGGATCATCATTGATCCAGGTGCTTGGCCTTTACTGCCTGTTCTTAGAATTTTTGTTTCAGCGCATGGATAACCAGGCTGAGCGGGATGGGTGCCCATGTGCAGGCACAGATCAGAACTGATGTCATAAATACAAACGCAGTGCTCTTGACTGTCTTTGGACAACGGCAGCTGGGATCCCGCGTAATCTGTCCCGCATTTGACGGAAGTTAAGTAAGTACCAGAAATACTATATTTCATGAGCCTGGATCTCGGTGATCAATCTTCGAAGCTTCCCAATCTTTGATTCCTGGCCATGTTGCCTGAGACTAGTGACAATGATCTCAAAGAATACTGGGAAGAGGTGATCCGGAATGCACAACAAGACTCTCTGTGGTTTATCGTAGTGAATGGAATCCCCCCTATGGTGAGTTTTGTTTATTATCAGTTGGACATCCTTTACTAGAGGATATGTAATCTTTAGCTTGGGCTGTTATTCTATGGTGTGTGGGCTCTACATCTATCATGTTTTTCGGCTTATGATCATTTCAGGTGGCTATCTTGTGCTATATGGAATCAGCCTAAATGTTATTATCAAAAGGAAAAGAGAGAACTATTGGGTGAACAGCATTATAATCACCTCACTCTTTATTGTTGCAACAAGTGGTGTGGCCATGAATACAGTAGCCTATATCTTGCGTGAAGCTAGTAGATCAGTATTCGACCAACTGCTGATACGCGCAATGAATTTGGAACTACAGGGATACCCACCCCCACCCCGTTCCATATCTCGAAAGCAAGTATTTATCACTATCTTTTGTAGAGAATAGGTCTGACTTTCATTTCCATTCAATAGTGATCTCTTTGATGATAAGCTTACTTTCTTTCAAAATGCAACTCAAATCTGTCTTGTCCTTGCTAAGTAGAAAATCTTTTTGTTGCATTATTTTATAGCTTTTGCTGACAGAAAAACTCTTCATAGTGCTTTGACAGATAGCATTCTTGTATGGTCACTGCTTGAGCTACAATAAAGTTCTAACACTTCCATTAGATATGGAGATGTTACCTCATCTGGAACGGAAGATACATAATAATTCTTCCATTTTCCCTATTTTGCATAATAAACACTGGTAAGAATCTATCCCCAACTCAAATTCAATTTTTGAAATCAACTAACAAGGTGAAGTCATAGGCATAACTGTTGTTTGTCTATCTGAGTCTCTTGGCTACTTCAGCTTTGTTGCAATTATTCTTTACCGACCGGATTCTCCACCAACTAGAGTGGCAATATTATTGCTATGCTTCATTGCAGGAGGCATAGTTACCAATGTGTCATTAACACTTTTAATAGGTGAGTTCTTTTAATCATCTATTGTATGTATTGACTAGTGTTTTATAGCTGGTAGAATCATCTATATCAGTAAAGGTGTTGAAGGTTTCTGTACCTCTTCTGCAAAAAAAAAGTACAGAACAGTCATTTCTGCAACGTATGTTCATACATCTCTCCCAACATTCTACCATTATCTATCGTTGGCAGGCTTGAATCAGGCCTTATTTACCCATTGATACTGGTTCTATATGGATCTTTGATGATTCCTCAAACATCTCCTCAGGGGCTTGCAGTGGCAGTCAACATTCTCTATTCTATGGTCCCTTCAATAATGGTTTGTGTTACCAGTTCAAAATTCCACTGGATTACAGCCAAACCTCATTTACAGGGAATTGCTTCTACACTAGTGATTGTTCGGGCTGCAGTTGGTATTTCCATACAGGATGAACAGTCATTTAGATCAACAATCTTGGGTGAAGCGGTACAGTTCCAGGTGCCAAGAGTCTCTGGTGATACCATAGATACTGAGGGGGAAGGCAATGAAGTTATTGTGGACCTGAGGTCCCAGGGGCATGGAAAGGTATCAGGACAGGAATGTCCCATGTTGTTTCAAACCACACAAAGATAAAATATCTATGTGCACTGTAGTTTCTAAATCTTGGGCTATCAAACCTAGATAGTCTCAGATAGAAAAATGGAGGTTCAGCAAGTGATCTATATAAAAAAGGTGGATGTAGTAATGCTTCAAGTAGTACCAAGTAGCACTGCCAGGTTGGACTGTAGACATGGCTCTTCCAAAGCTCTAGTCAGCTCCGCATCTGATGACCCTTCATTTTGAAATATTTAAACCTCAACACCCAGATGAAAATGTTAGTCATAACTTGAGCCTTGAAAGGGCAAACCATAGTTTTGTCTTCCACAGTAAATATCCGTACTGTTCTCCCTCTGATTACGATGCCACGCAGTGCAGTCTTCATTTATGCATATGCAACTACAAACGATGGTCAAGAATGGGGATCAAAGCCTTAGTTAGAATCCGTTTCAAACAACGGGTTGCTACATCAGCCCTGAATAGCCCAACTCCGACAAATTCAGTCTTGTTAAAGATAAGAGTGCGTATGTCAAAGGAGCTTGGAAGCTTTGGGCCATCAAGTAGACCTCCGTGTCTTTCCTGATGAGCGAGGTATCCCGAAATTGCCATATATCCCGAAATTGCCATATATCGCAGAGACAAAGAGCGTCACAACAGCTGTGGATGATGTTTTGAAGTGAATAGTAGATGGCCTATAGCATAAGGTGAGCATGGGTGGGTATCCCAATGATACATTATAAGAGTCCAGATATTATGATTACAAAGTTCATAAAAAATAGCTATATCGAAGGAGTACATGCGGTGCATGAACAGAGAAAGAAAGAAAAAAAGACTATAACTTTAATGGGAGATCCTCGACCATCATCAAGCTCAAAGCCAGAACATGATGGATCACCAGAACATGATGGATCACTCTATAGAGGCAAATGCTATAGGTAGGCAACAGAAACTTTTGATCAAAATATAAAAAGCCTAGCAGCAAACAGCAGCAAGATAACCAAAGTCGAATATGATCCGCTAACCTGATTAAATAGCTAAGTCGGCCTCGGGCTCCCTTCAAGCACGGAAGAAGGGCTGTGGAAGATAGAAATCGATGTTTTGCCAGCTCAGGTACGTTCACCTCAACGCTTCGCCTCGCTGGAAGCGAAACTGACCCATCTGGAACCACATGAGCATGCTCAGGCATATATGTATTCATTTGAATGTGAGTATGTTACAACGCGGAACAAGAGCTACAGTAGTTTGTAACGTTCAACTGAAAGGTAGTAGGCGAGTTGGAATAGCGGACGGTATCCCCAGTGGTTGCCCACGAATCGTAAGTGAGCCGGGTGGGTCCTGGCACACATATCAGTTGGCGCAGTGCTAAATACTCCGTAAGAAATCGATAGAGATTCACTTTGGGCTCCCTAGCCCGCGAAGTAGACAAGAACACAGGTGGGAGGAGGTAGGCTAGATATCTGGTATGGCATTGGTAAATATGAGCTTTTTGCGGTCGCTTCCGGGGTTTGGGATGTCTTCCTTTTGAAAGAGCGGTTGACCCTACTGAAGCAAAGGAGATGACTGTTAGGAAGGTCTGCGATAGATGAGGAAAAAGATGCGACGTATCTTGGACGACAATTCGTAATGTACATCCCCACGCAACTCTATCAGCCAACATCCACAGTTTTGATGCAAATCCCAATGCCAAACAGCAATGAGCCACCTGACAAGAGCCCAAAACCCCATATCGCAAGGAAGGGTACGGGAAAGCGAGGGCCACCGAATTTCTAGGCACCACACCGCAAGTAACCTAACTCCCGACTACGAAGGTGGCGAACTGTTGCCCAAATTCTGAGTGATATAAAGGTGAGGGAGCAAAGAGAAGGAGTGGGATAGGCATCCGTTGAATTATCTGACAAAGAGAGAGAAATCCCTTTGACGATCGATGCCCCTGGGACATTCACCCCCAACGCTTTTGCCTTTACTCCCCAGCCCTTCCCATTTCCGACTCTGAGTTTTTATACCCTTCTCGACACCATCCTTTTCCGTAAGTGTAAGTGGACTACAATCCCCAACCAGAAGCAGAACCGGCTAGTTGTAAACCACATGTTCACCAGTGAGAATAATGTCGAGGGGAGCTTCAGAGTCTGGACAGTGCCGGGTACTAGTAGACCTAGTCTTTATCGGCGCTACACTTCACGCTCTCGCACGAGTCACATCGACTCGCTAACCCGTTCCAATCCCAAACGCCTCGAAACCCTGCTCAATACCATCCTCTCTCTCCCGGAGGTGTAAGTAGGCAATTTATGAGTGTCCAAATGGGAAAAAATAAAATTGCCCCCCGACCAGTTTTTTGCTGCCCCCGAAAGAATTTCCCCGACAACTTTTCCTCCGGTGACTCTCCCCCCGAAATGTAATTTGTTCACTTTAGCACTGAGACATGAAGCATTAGACTCAAATGACTGGCTTGACCTTATTTTCACAGTCTGCCTGTTTAGTTATACTACAATCCAAGAAATTAACAAAGGTAGCAATTCACATAATACTACTATGTATGCAGAAAACAACTGGTGCCGCAGGGTGTATGTTTGAAGGAGAATATTATGCGTCTGGGTGTTTATCAAATGCTATCCAATCGTTTCCTCAGATCACATAGTAGATTTTCGTTACTGACGGTTCACTTCAATGCGCGGTGCTAATACTGCTGGCAAATCCCTGGGCACTAACCATGAACTGACCATGAACCTGAGCTATTTTGGCTGCTTGATTGGGAGCCAGGTAACAATCTCATCTTAAATCCTTGTCTACCTACTTAAAGAATTTCTCAACTGAAAAGGTAGTCAGCAATCTTTTTGTTCCTTCTAATAGCTCAACTGGAGCTATTCTAGGGGAATTTAATATTGACTACTCCAGCTGAGTGAGCATAGACTATTTGACAGCTTGTGTATAGCTCATGTGAAAAATTCAGATATTACAGTCCTCAGCCTACCTACATTTTTACTTGAACCATTTACAATCAGGTGTGTACATTTATACTGCTTATGCTGCCAAGCTGCTTTCTAATCGGAAAATCCTTTGCAGCTATCCCCATTCATATCTGGCGGTTTTGGATCTACTGTTAGAAGAACAGCACCATTATTGCAGGTGTCTTACAAACTAGCACTGTGAAACCTGGAAAGGTTAATGACCACCCTATTCCTTGTCAAAAGTCAATGCCAGCCAAAACTAGGTTTACTTTAGAATTAAGTTGGTACTGATTATTCTAACTTTGACTAATAAAAACAAGAGATGTTTCCAAATTCATAGAATGATACTTCCAGTGTTTTAGGTCAATGTACACTCCATGTATACTAATTTCACCATGATGTTTGCAGGGGGTGATTTCTACCAGTTTGACTGTAGACTTAATCTTCTTCAAAACAACTTATAGGCCCTTCAATATATCAGGGCCTCTACAAAGGAGAGTAAGTCTACAGTCAAACTGATTGGTAATATACTACTAACATACCTAGCTTAGCAGCTGCAAAATAATAACCATCCTTTGATCAATAATTTATAGCAGAAAGTAATAAATACATAGTCAAGGATATCCTAGTATCGACTAGAATAATTTCAAGGCTGGTCTGGCTTTCCATATATAGCTAACTTGACCCGATCTGTGTAATCCATTGCTGTAATAATGGGTAATACTTAGTATTGGTCTTTCCTTTCAAAGAATGGATGGACTTGTTTTCATGAGCAGAAGTACATGTTAGGGACTCTTAATATGTCCACTCAACCCTTTCTTCCATGTTATATCAACAAACTTCACTCAGAAATTGATTCTTTTGGCCTCTATGCCTAAGTGCAGACCTGCCAAGGGCTGGGCCCCACCGAGCAGGGCCCAGAACTCTTGATTTGGAGGGAAAAGCTGTCGGGGGGAAACTCGCCGGGGGAGAAGTTGCCGGGGGGAATTCTTTCGAAGGCAGCCAAAAACCGGTTGGGGGGCGATTTTATTTTTTTCCCATTGGACACTCATACGAACACTTTTTCCTGCCCTCGGAAGCTTTTTACCCCCGGCGACCTTTCCTCTGGCAACTTCTCTCCTGACAACTTTCCCCCCGAGAACTTTCCCCCCGAAGTGCAAATTGATCACTTCAGTACTCAGGCATGAAGGATTAGACTCAATTCATCTTATTTTCACAGTCTGCCTGTTTAGTTTTACACAGTTCAGGGAGAAATCAACAATGTCACAATTCACTAATGATAAATTACATATGGAAGAAAACAGCCAGTGCTGTAAAATGTGCATTTGAGAAAGAATATCATGCATCTGGGTGTTTATCAAATGCTACCCATTCATTTTGGTCCATGTGCTTACTCCCTTCATGCTCCTTCACTGAATCTATAGCTTTCCCAAGAATAATCTCTGCCACATCTAACTGCCCACCATCCCTGACCACAGAAAGTCAAGCAAGATGACAGTCTGCATCCAGTCTCTCATATCCATCTACTTCTTCAACAGACTTAAGGATTGCTATGCTGCTGAAGTCTAAAGAAAAAATCAGGATGAAGTAGTTATCCTCAAAGAGTATAGGTACAAAGATGTAGCCATTGACTGTGGCAGGTTTCATGTTGAATTTCAGTGGATGTAGAAGATGGAGGAAGGTTCCTAAGTTCTGGAGCAACTGCTACAGTCAGTAAGTGGTATTTCATTATAGTAGCCTTAGCCTTGGCTACCACAACAAAAATATACCAGCCCATTGCCAGAGCCTGCTCAGCAGAAATGTTTTCAAGTGAAAAATCCAAGATGATATGCCAGAGGGCTCCTCCCATATTCATAATGACCATTTCAATGAGATGGCTGATTGTTGGAAAGCATCAATCTCAGGCCTGATGTTCTAAAAGCCTGGTATGACAACAGGATAGGCAGAGGTTGCTTGAAGAAAGTGAGCTACTTTGAAAAGCCCCCAATACCTGTGGTGAAGCGCCGGTAGTGAACACACAGAGACTGGAGCAGAGGCTCAACAGTCAATGACTAGTCCCAAGACAAAGATGATCAATACTACCCAGGATCCTACAGAGTACAGATACGCACCTAGTCCCAAGACAAAGAGGTCAAGATGGGGGACTAGGTGACGAGTCAGCCTATATATACTACTTGGCATGTGACCTATGATGTCGTGACCTGTATTGTACGGAAACTAATAGAACGTAGCGGAAAGGGATAGAATGCAGTGGAATAGAAGTAAAAGATAAGATCCAGGGATGAAACAAGAATGATGTTGTGTATCACAGTGAAAGGAAAAGAGACTGTAGGAAGGTAAATGAAAATAGTAGCACTTCGTGACAATACCCTTCAAAGATGGTTGGTTCCTTGCTACATAGGATAATATAAGTTCTTGAAGGAAGAAAGATGATACCACTCACTGTTCAAAAAACTACTGGGCAAATGTCCTCAGCTTCTGGTGGGTTACAGTTGGCCACATCATTTCTGATCTAATTGATCACCTCAAGTTACTCCCAAAAGTGACAAACTCCTGTCTTCAAGAGGTAGATCCAGAACACAAGTGCCACCTCCCCCCATTGATCCCTCTTATTTGCTCTAACTGTCATCTTGCAATTTCTCCTGGTGCTATGTTGTGCTCCAAGACCATCTTTGCTCAAGAATTGAACATCTGCAGACCAGTCTTATGGAAAGTCCACTATTCTCAATCATACTACAGTCAATCATATCATATGGAATAACCTCATACGGAATATTAGGTCATCTGTAATACAGTGTGGGGGGCAACAAAAACCACTGAATTCTGCATTTCATATGGAATAGTTGTCGTTTGGAATTGGATTCTTGGCTGCCCCACCAGTATTCCATATGAGGAAATTGACTGTATATTCTTTAGTGGGTCTTTGTATTCTTAAAGTTAATGCCAATGCTGATTGATTTTATTTCTAGTCACCCATTCACCCATCACAAATTCACAGATCACAAGATAGGCCAAACCTCCCCTTCAACTCGACCCCAAGGAGCTCACCATACTGGAAAATAGCAGA
The DNA here is from genome assembly GCA_014904975.1 of Marasmius fiardii PR-910. NCBI lineage: Eukaryota > Fungi > Basidiomycota > Agaricomycetes > Agaricales > Marasmiaceae > Marasmius > Marasmius fiardii. The sequence continues at coordinate 13,380 of MU128090.1, read as the reverse complement.
TTCTCAATGATATTCAAGAGTTCTCAGATTCCCTAGAAGTTGCAAGCTCTAATATATCACAGGATGATGAGGACCATTTGGCAAGTAAACCCATCAGAATTGGAGAATAGAGAGACAGACTTGGACAGCCACATGGCAAGGCCCCCCAAATGTGTCCTCAGATCACGTAGTATGTTTTGGTTACTGACAGTTTACTTCAATGCATAGTGCTAACCACTGATTTTACAGCCATTTTGGGATCAGATAGCAGTGATGAAGATCCTACTGAAACCAGTGGAAGCTCTTCAGCTTCAAATACTCTATCCCATGAGACTGAGAAGGAAGAGGAAGATGTCTCTGTATCTTATGCCACTGGCAGACAGCTGGAATCACCCCCTCATGTACTGCTTTCAATGATCTTTTGGTGATGGTTACTTTGTATGAGAATGACATCCCCAATTTCACCTTTTGCCCCTGATGGCTGTTAGTCCTTGACATGATGTTGCATGCATGCCATGCTCTTTACCCCACTCTTTTGTGAATGGTTTGTTGTTTGCTAGCTAGCCCTGATCTCACTGCTATGTATATCCTAATCACTCGTATACTGCCATGTACATACCTAGCTTAGCAGCTACAAAATAAGTAACCCTCCTTCAATAGAATCATTACTTTGTTTATTCTCAGCAGAAATAGACAGGCAGACTGTGGAGACAAGGCTAAACAGGTCACTTGAGTCTAATGCTTCATGCCTGAATACTGAAGTGATCAATTTGTATCTCGGGAGAAATGTTGCCGGGGGAAAGATTGTGGGGGGAGAAGTTGCCGGCAGAAAGATCGCCGGGGTAAAAAGATTTCGAGGGCAGTAAAAAGTGTTCGGGGGTGTAATTTATTTTTTTCCCCATTTCAACACTCATAGAACTGAGCTAAAAAAGTTGCAAAAATCAGAAAGGGAAGAGGTCTTCGTGGGCGAAGAGTAGAAAACGCTCCAAGGAGTGTGTCGTAAACGAAAAAATACAAGCTTGAAGGTGGAGAAACTAACGCTTGGAGGTTGTCATTGACGGGTGTAGCTCGCCTTCCGACAGTATTTCGGAAGATGTGGTACACGGAAGTTGCAGAGGAACGAAAAACCAAGACGGCGAGGGGAGAATCTCAGCTCGATTAAAAGCTATTCTCGGCTTTGCAGAGCTTGGAAACACGTTGTGAGGCCAAAGAACCTTCGAAGGATGAACGACAGGAACGAAGCATGTTTTGCGGGGCCAAAGAATGAATGTCCATGTCGACCAAAAAGTATAGTTCCGGCACCTGTCTTCGCCGAATGTTGGAATACACGTAGGATGAGCGACTCTTGGAGTGCTCACTAATCTCCTAGTCATCTCTTACTAAGTAATTACTAATACTTGTTCTTAGAACTTGCTACTACTTAGTAAAATATTCTGGAAGTACTTACAGTAGAGTATAAAAGCTGTTAGTAGTTAGCTGGAATATTATCACATTGTTCACTCAGTTAT
>MU128089.1:0-26091 GCA_014904975.1 Marasmius fiardii PR-910 | reverse complement strand
TTATCTGCTGAGCTTGAAGATTGTCTAATTTTCATGTGCTGGGTTTATCGCGGCTATATGGAGCATGGAGGAAAACAACAGGAAGACGATCAGGCTCATGGCTGCCTCAAGGTAAATGTCAAGTACTAGGTTTTTATGCAAGGCCGTGTTAGCTTCATGATATTATCCCTCCATCTAAGTGCATCGAAGGGACTACTTGCCGAACCTGGAAAACAACTTAGTTGTATGTTGTTCCGAGAGTAGAACGTCGTCTGTTCATATAATGGGACTGTGTGTGTGAGCAGTAAGTTCTGGGGATTGAGTCAACGGGAAATCCATAGGGGACAAAGATGCGTAGATACTCATACACATACCGTTGGGAAAACCTTACGTACTCTGGATGCGATTAGACATGACACGGTGCGAAGTTTAATTAATTGAACTCCATCAAGGCCTTGCAAAATCAGCGAGTAGTAAAAAAGCGTGCTCACAGCATTCCTGCACTGACTTCAGCGAACCATTTAGCATCTGAGATTGTCGATCGCGGCCACTTTCTACATAAAGACTAAGCTGCCAAATTGCGGGTATGTGTTGACTATGACACCGCAGGGTTAGCCTCGCATCGCAAAGGGGCGGGCGGGAGCCTCGAGAGATGAAGCCGTCGTAATAGATCGATGTCTTTTCGGAAACCAGACCACTGCCAACGCAAGCACAGCACCCCATCTTCCATAAGAGTCAAGAATTTGAGAATACCCAACGTCCTCGGTTAAACTTTATGGGAATATACAACCTCGGCGTATGGATGTCAACTTTTTGATGAATACACTTTTATAATATTTTCCCAGAAGAAGCTGCCTCGGCCTATCATGGCATGAAACCAAATAAGAAAATCCCTCACAGAACGAGATAATGTACCCCTTATAGCTATCAAGGGCCTCATCCTCACGGAAACCCATGCTATAAACTCTAATCACAAAATGTATGAGGAGGTGCATGAATTCTTCCCAAAACGCATCTCAACACAGAATAGACGTGTCCTCTATCAATGGCTTTGATCACGACTCATAGGGGTTCATTTAATCAGGCTTCAACTCCTCTTGTGAATGAAGTTTCTGGGTGGGAGACATGCCAAATGCCCTACTCATTCGCTGGTTACCTCGGTCATGCCGAGGACACTGTTTAGCTCGCGTTCGTGGACATTTGAAACGCAACAGAAAATCTCAAACTACTGGACTTATCAGTATCCCAGTCATCCACACCATCCAGCAGCAGTAGAGTGCACGGCAGGCAAGCAGCTAAGGCAGAAGTAGACGCAGCGACCCATTCTTATCCAGGCACGCCAGCAGTACTCGATCTGTCCCCACAATGTTGGCTGATTTGAGAGTAATTGAAAGCGCTGTCTCTATAGGTAACTCTATCCCGCACAGAGTGTACTAGTTACCCACAAAGAAATCTCTTGTAGATTGTCGACAGCTGGGAGGAAAATGAATTCTGCAACCCTTCCTCTGTCATCAGCTAACCAATCTTTTCAAGATGCGCCAGACCATCGCCGCGGGAAGAGATGGTACCTGAACATTCAATATGCGGTGGGTTGCCTGGGTCACCGTTACAATGTCTTCTCAACTTCGTTCCTTTACCTTTTACACCCGATAATTTTTGATGGATCACTGTTTTAACCTTGCATGGGTATTCTCTCTCTGCAGTGTGCTCGTGATTTCTTGTGTTAATCAACTTCAAAGACCATCATATCATGCATATGTTTGTTTAGGTAGCAACTGGTACCGCTACAAGTCATAATCAAATACCCCCACGTTTCATCAACCCTATCTTCACCCGAAAGATGATTGATGGTCATGCCAAGTACCATGATGATCTTTCCTCAAATGTGATTCTGTGTAGACTTCCACTTTCTAGCTATGGTGAGGATTGGTGGGTGCCACAGGGAGAGAATTCGAGCTACTACTGAGGATAGTGGATACCTTTATCTACAAACGAATGCCAGGCCAAAATTAGGATATGACATTATGCATTTGATCTTCCTTACATATGGAACCCTTTTAGACTCATGTGCAGCCTCAAAATCAGGCCCATCAGCCAGAAAGTCGATGATCTTCTGGACAGTAGAATAAGAAACCATCAAAGTAGCATAGAGTTTTGGATAGATAGATCAGAATAGGACTATACACATATGAAGGATGCCAACAGGTTCCTGGTTGTATATGAGTTGCACCTCATCTCATTGATCCCAGAAATTGAGGCTGAGATTCTACTGAGGTATGATGAAAAATTCAAACCACGTTTGTATTGTTCAAGTCCGTTGGCTCAATTCCAAACTACCAGAAAGAATCAGGTGAATCAGTTTGTTGAAGGGTTGATAGCACTCCAAAGATTTCAATACAGATGACAATGAGGGTGGTTGAAGTCGATTGAATATATTAGATTTTCGAAGAGCTGATTTAGTGCTATATAAAAAGTGCACCATTTCACCGCTCAATTCTTCCTTGTCTCTAGCATCTTCTCCCCATTTACCTGCAATCTTCTGCCAATGTCCCCCACAAGTGATCTTGAAGCAGCTCTGGCTCCTTTTCTCAGTGCCCAGACTATTATAGTCCAACCAATTTCCACTCTCTCTGTTTGTAATGTTTAAACATCAGGAAGGAAGCATCACTGAAGAGATTTTTTATAGGTGTTGTTCTTTCTATATGGTTTGTATATACAGTCAATGGCTCTGAATAGTTGTTAGTAACCACTTTGGTTCTAGGGATCTACTGTGTAATTTTTGGGCTATCAGTTCATGCCCTCTTTAGAGATGGAAGTTCTGCTCACAAACTACATAAAGGAGGCTCCATAGCCCTCTTTGTGCTGGCCACTGTCTATACTGGTTTCTCCACTTGGGGAACAACTCATGGACCCTCTATTGAATTTGATGCTGCAACAACCAAGAAATATGCTTCAATTATTCATTTCCTTTTAGGGGACAACTCAAAATCTGCTTACAGGCAAGCAAACATCATATCATGAGCTTTGCTTTCCATACTCACTAAATTTAGTGCGATTACAAATATTACTTCAACTCTTATGAAGTATAGTTGAAACTTTTGTTTTCCAAATACACTTTGGAACTAATTGCTTGATTGTAACTACAGTTCAGTAGCTGACATAATGCTGGTAAGTTTATGAAAGACACAACCACAGAATAACTGACACTTTATCTAGATTCACCGCTGTTATGTTATTTTCAACTCTAGCAAATATCTGTTGTATCCACTTGGGCTTACTGCCTTCATCTTGAATGGTCTGTTTCTTTTATTGTGATTTAGAGTCCTATATTAACTAATAGTGAAGGTATAGACTTGGGATGTGTCATTGCTACAACAATTGGATATGGTAGCTCCTCCAAACATAACAATCTAACCATTCAGGAGAAGGCAATGACAATTGATAAAGGAGTTTTGATAGGAATAGTCATTTTTCAAATTGTTTTGACATTAATCACCGGTGAGTAATACTACTATCTAAACTTTATTGAAGAAACACTGGGACTTGCTCACACATTTGACAAAGGAGGACGCATTTGGTGGATCACTCGTGAGGCAAAGAAGCTGTCAAGAACAGCAGCAAGACATACAAGGTTTAATGATGTTATAGCTATAATGTAGGTACAAATCACTTTTCTGCTCTCGCTGTGCTAACCAGGATATTTCAGAATTGAGTCTGCATTGCTTTATGCAGGTGCACTATTGATAGCAACTGTGTTTCAAGACTTTGTATGGGATGGCAGTATAGCTGGTGCCATTCCTATTGATATTATTATTGTCCCAATCCTGATGTCTGTAAGTTCTATCCTGCTCATACAACCATCTCTGAATATACTCTTAATCTGTTCCTCTAGGGTTTGGCTCCTACCTTGGTCATTGCCCGAGTAGCATATGGGAAATCTGTGGATAGTGTTCAGCAGAAGCTGTCTACATTTCATATTCCTGAGATTCAAGATAGCCAGCAGAGGTCAATTGAAGGCAGGCCACAGGACACATTCAGTTTCATGCAACATGACATTGAGGGTATGCAGGGTGGCAAAGGTCTTTCCCTTCCAGTGGAAGCTGAGGGTGTTTGATTTATGATCAAAAAACAGAATGTGTTAATTTCACTCTCTTTTCTTCTTCCTCTTCTCTCGGTTACTCCACTCTCTATTTATACTCTTGTCTATCTATAAGTATTTATCCAATTGAGAAATTCTGCTGAAACTCAGATGGCTGAATACGAGATTCCAGAATCTCGTTACTTCAACCTGTTGATGAGAAATAGACTACATGTTTTTTGTTTCCTATGCTATCGATAGCAATGGTCTAATGGTCGGGCTCTCGCGAGGCAGGCAATTACGGAGACGCAAGGCTCCACCGGGATGCCATGTGGACGAATCAGTCACTCCTGATGAGCTGATTATTTGCAATGGATTGTACTAACAAATGTCTTTTGCAAGGCGCGCTAATTCATTGATATGGAGAGAGATACGGTACAACAAACATCTCATACAGCATCGACAATCTCCTTCTGTTGAAAACTACCAGGGATCACCTTATTTAGCCCTTTGTAGTACCCCTTCCGACATACTTACATTCAGCGCGTGGTACTTTCTTGGACATTAACTGAGTTGGCGGTATGAAGCCGAAATCTCTTTAGCTGCCGGTGCTCTCATCACTATGTTGATATTAGGTCTTGGTACCATATAGAATTTATGTTGACTCTATGCTAAACTTATGCTAACATTATGCTAATGTTACTATCAATTTAACTTGAATGAAACTTTAGAATAAGTTTTGTATAAAGGGGAAGAGCTTTATGGGAGATTTATGCTAAAGCCTGAATCAGCATAATGTATACCATGGGAATAGCATAATTCATTTGCTTTATGCTGATATAAAATAAAGCAAGTCTGATTTATGTTGAAATTATGAAAATGATTCTGTTAATATAAGGAACATGATTTATACTCACATTATGCTAACCTTATCAAAAGGAAGAAGAGCTCAGCATAGTGACAAGATAAATTCAACATAATGTATATGTTTTTTATTAACATTATGTTGAATGTAAACCAGAGTAATATTAGAGTAAAATAAAGCAATGATAGGGTGTATAATAACCAACTGGCAACCGACAGAAGATTCGCAAATGTTCCAAGGCATCCGTCCACTCATAATGTAGCTGATTCCAATCCATGGAAACACGGATTGCCAGCCAACCATTCATTCACAGATGTCAGAAGTTCAAGTCCTCGGCATTAATCCAGTGAAATGAAGATGGAAATGAATGGAGTAGACATTATTGGGGATAGGGCATGGGGCTATGTGACTTTGACAAGCGTTGATCTTTGGGTATTATACACACTATCCCAGCACCTTTCAAAAAAAGGCTCAAGGAGCCCTTCAGATATCATGATGGTTGTATTGTCCATAAGTCTTTCAAGGAGAGTTGGAAACAAGGGAAAATAACCAGGGACTGTGTTATAATGAGTCAGGAAAATACCATAAGACAAGACGCTTGTCTGGCTTTTTTCAGCTAAATGCTACCAACCCTTCATGTGTTTATCTATTTCTGGTGTTCTTGGACCCACTGCTTGCATGGCAGTCCAAACAGTGCATTAGAAAGGGCAAGAGTCAGACTGAGGAATCAGAAGGTATGAATCCTCACAGATGAGGCATCAGAAGATGGAGGTAAGGGTGGACTGTAAGGTGGCAAGTCTGATTGTTCAGCTGCTGGGAGATGCAGGCAGATGAAGGTGGTATCTGCTAGGTCTTGCTGTATCCATTGTCAAACCTTTATGTGGTGAAGCTGCCAGTAGCGAACACACAGAAACTGGAACTGAGGCTCGACAGTCAATAACTAGTCCCAATGACAAAGATGATCAATATAGCCCAGTATCCTACAGAGTACAAATATGCACCTAGTCCCAATGACAAAGAGGTCAAGATGGGGGACTAGGTGACAAGTCGTCCTATATATACTACCTGGCATGTGACCTATGATGTTGTGACCTGGTATCATGCAGAAACTGGTAGAACGTCACGGAAGGTAACGGAAAGCAGTGGAATAAAGATAGAATCAAGAGATGAAACAGGGATGATGTTGTGTATCGTAGTGAAAGGAAAAGAGATCATATGAAGATAGATGAAAATAGTACACACTTCGTGACACTTTATTGTAAAGGTTGAAAACAGATCAGCCTATCAAAGCAGGAAGATTAATACTTTGCACAAAAAAAACAGGTCGGAAAGTGATTACTCACAAAAACCAAGAGAGCATCAATGTCTTCCTTGTATTTTTTCACATGATTTGCATCAAGTGCATCTACTGTCTTCATAATCCACACCCCATGACTCTCTCAGAGTGGGCTGTTCATTTTGAGTAATTGCAGAAGACTGCACAAATTGTCAGCATCAGAGCCATTAAAGAAAAAAGGTGACAGGTTGACTATGAGTATTTTTGGATAACACAGGACATCAATATGGGTAAAGATAGGGTGGGGGAAATTCATTATGAGGGAAATCCATTATCAAGTCACTTATGGTGGCTGGGGAAAGGCTATGAATGAAGCCAAGGTGTAAAATTATCTGACAGGTTCAAGATGCCTTCTGATAGTTTACACAGTCTTTCTTGAGAGGATGATTGCTCTTGGCATAGCACTGGGTGGAAATCTTCCCTCTCAATTTCCACTCTCAATATATATGCTGTAATGATAAATTATTCCTTGAAATAGAACCTGATGCTGTAAACAGCCTCTCTTTATTACACTTTCTGTATAGGAGTTTGGGCCAGGGCCGGTCATTAGCAAGCGCTGCCAGTAAGCACGGAGCACAAGTGGGTCTTAAGACTCAGTATCGAGCGAGAGTGGCGGCGCTTCTTCACATTCTGTCTGTGAGACCCCCACACTTATGCGTCCTCTGTACTTACATTCGTGTGTAGACCTAAGTGTTTAGAGCTCTCAATGGCGTGAGATTCATCTCGACCTTCCATTTGGACATAACATTTACAGATCCACCGTCCCGGTGCTCAGTTTCTCTTCAACATCATGTATCGTTCAGTTGCGGATACTTCAACAACCATACTTCGCCAAAGATCACTACGGCAGCTCTTCCGATTACAGGAGAAAAATAGATGAGCTCAACCGATTGGCAGACGGTCTGTGCAAGTAAATAACAATTCTAGCCCTAAAGGTACTGCTTATTTTTACATAGGCAAATGGGCAAACAAATGGAATCAAAAGAGTCTCTATGAAAATCTTTAAATCTTAAAGACCATGCAAAACTTCATACTGTTGCCTTCCGCCGACCCCTCCCAAACAGCCGCGTATTCGAATCCACGCCCCCGACATTATTAAAACGCGATCCAACATGGGACGCTTCAGCAGTGAACCCCGTAGTCGACAACGCACCTGACAGTGGTGAGATCCCCGTGCAAAGTGGAATCTGGCGCCAAAGAAAGCGTTGAAATCTCCAAATTCGGGTCGAATTCCGACATGCTCTGCTGCATGTTAACGAGGATAATGATACAGGTCGGATATAAACCCTGAACATTTAGGAAAACAAAAAATATAAGGGACAACGCGAGTAGCAGAAACTAGGAACGCACGGATATTTGATCGCCTACAGCGTCCAGAAATACTTTGAGGAAAGTGATAAAGTCCCTCTGGGTGTTACTCTTGAAGAATAAGTGTAGTTGGGTGAGCTTATCGAAAAGAGAGGGGGGGAAGGGGGGAAGTCAGTATGTAGGATGACCAGTTGAATTGCCGGATACACTTGTTCGAATGAAAAGGCGGACTCACCCAGAATAGGCAGTAAATAAAACCAGACTCGACGAGTATGAAAAGAACCCTCTCACTCCTTGTTAGAGTCCTCGATTCACCGCCTCGAAGGTGTTCTTTCATAAATTGACGGTGTTGCCTTGAGTGGGCAAGAAGGAAACGAAAATTTAGAGAAAATTAAGTCGCATAAAAAAAAACCAATAACCTACCAAGCTATAATTGCAATAGAACCCGTAGAAAGAATATTCGTTGCTAAAGAGAGTCCCCAAGCTATTGCTTCGCTCCATCGACACATCTTTGACCCCGCCGGTATGGAGCTATCATTACCGAATCCATTGAGAAAGAGACAGTCCAGCGCGACGATGGTGAAAACTGGTTTGTCGAACGTTGAATTAGTCGGGTAATGAATTTTCGAGAAAGCTCAGGAACTAACCAAAAGATGTCAAAAGCATGACAATCGGAAGATACACGAGCTTTTGAAAACGAGAGTTTTGACATAGTACCCAAGCTCTCCATATAACGATAGAGTCACCCACAATCATCTAGGTGGTATTGGTATTGAGACCAGAGGCTTAGGCTGGCGAGAGGACATAAGGGAGAAAGTGAATGGCTTACGTTAATGAGAAACAACGCTTCCATGGGTAAGCCAAACCCTTCGAGATCGTTATCAAGGGCCAGACAACGATCCAACAATCCAAGTTGTGGGTATTTAAAGAGGAATGCCTGGATGGCCATTGTCAGCTGAGATACGTTCATAGCCCATAATGCAGTGGATGATAGGAATAGAATCAGTGTGACAATGAGTATCACAAGCCTTGCACGGTTTTTGAGTTTAGTTCGTGTCCTACGCTCAGAACCGATTAGTTCAAATTTCCCGCCATTTCAGCTTTGCCTTCAAAACAAGAGGGAGAAAGGGGACGTACAGCTGCAGTTTCATTGCCAAAGAGAATTAAGTCAAGTAAACTCCCCATAAACCAGTTTCCGACACTACACTAGCCAAATTTGTTACGAAGTACGTGCCGACTTTGTCGAATATCGCGGATTGGGTTTTTGCGTTTATCGGTTCAGTGTAGTCCATGGGGTGGTCGATGTGAAGATTTAACTTTTGTCAATAGTGACTCACGGGCTGATTAATATACCCCGGGGGGGAAAGTCTGACAGGGATAGCAATGACAGCGATTTGTCGGCGCCTCTCGGAAGGAGCTGAGGGCCACATCGGGTGAATCAGTTAACGACCGGTTAGCTTTAGCTTAGCTTGCCAGGCCGTTGAGAAACTTGGACAAAGGCCCGGGATGGCAAGTCTCGGCACCCACACTATAGTTCATTGTCACCACCAAGCAACGAGATAGTTGCCCACGTCGCAATGGAAGCCTCCTATTAGTGATTTGTAGAATCATTTTTTTCAGTCTTCAATAGATTTTCCTCACTTGGAACAAAAATCTTTGGTCTCGCAAAACCTTCACCAACATCCAACTCGCCCAAGTCAATATTGCTATTGGTACTTACAACACAACGCACTTTTCGTCGAGAGGATTGGATCGGAAAAAGAGACTTCGGGAAGCAAGCCCGTACAAACGATAATATCTCCAGGCCATCAGTAATATAACATCAGCCGCTTGTCCGGCTTTTTCCGCCTTTTTCCCCATGTTTGGAAAGCCGACAAGCCGCAAGCTATGTCCCTTACGCAAAAAGCTGACGTAGTAAATACATTTTTGCTATATTATCACCTACGAAGGTCCCCGGGTGATATGCTGATGTGGCTACAACGGCGGTCAGGAACCGGCTTGTGGCTTGTGCGCCAGTAGAAAAGCTGGAAAGACAATGATGCAGTGTACCAACCTGCGCCCATCGCCCATACCCGGTAAACTCCCTTTAATTCAACGCAAAAGATCAACTTGGACCACCTACCTAGTCCGACCATACTGCATATCTTCTGCTCGGATCGTATCTGACACATCCTTAACAGCTTTCGCTCTTGACAATCTTCTGGAATAATGCATCCTCTCCCCAACACTTGTGAGTCCAAAAGCTGGAAATAACATGCACCGCCGAATTTTGTGGTTGGCTCTGTTATAGAAAAGATGTCCAACTGTAATCTGAGCAGAATTAAAGGGAGTTGCCTTCATATATTCTAAAACATTGTTCTTTACCTTACTTGAAGTGTTCCAGTCTTCCTGAGTAGAAGTTTGAGTTTGAAGTAGGTGTCTTAAAAAATAAGCGGGTGAGGATGGAAAGTTGAAGGACTGACAACAGAGGAAAGTTGGCTCTTCGAACAAATATCCAAAATTGCTTATTGAATCATGTATCCATGTATTTGGATTTATCAATAAGGCCTTTCACAACATGACAAATTCAGCTGCACCAGCTGCGGCAGATCCGTTGAATGTCTTTCAAACTCATAATACCAAGCTCTTCAGTCTGCACAATCCTTGGGGACTGCAGATGTCTTCCTATTGGAATTACCTGGCGAGTACTTCAGCAAAATTGTAAACCAGGTAAAGCTGATTCTGGTTTTATCACTGTCTTTGGGGCTAACCGATTTCTGCAGCCGAAATTTCCTCAGGTTTTTCCAGCTCAAAGAGAATGGCGATTGATGACAGTGAACCTCCACTCTATCTGCCAGTATGCCCTGGTGGCTGGCCTTCCATTGTACAGTACCACTCTGATGGTGGAAGAGGCAGACCAGAAGCAATAATTGATCCAGAGTTTTTGATACATATTCCCGCCTCATAACAGCTCTGTGTACCAGTAACAACTGGTCATCCACCATAATCTTTCTGTTTCTAAATTGCAGCTGCAAATTATGGGGTGCCTTCAAGAATGAGGGGGGATCACAGAGTGGAGAATCCATAGGTAACAGCTTTTATGGAGTTTTTAGGAGGATTAGGACATGGCTCATATGTCTGGGGCCAGTACATCAGTTCTACCTCTATGGTTTGATTGGACTTTAAATTTTAAATCTATTTATAATGTCTGTATAGAAAGGCTTTGGGTGGAGGAATGCTTCATTTTGCTAGAACAGAAGTCTTCACTTTATATCAACAACCCGAACTATCTATGGCTTCTACAGTTTCTCTTTCTTCATGGTCCTTCAAGGATATTGGGAGGAAGTAGGTCCACAGTAGGGAAGTGATCTGTTGAAGGCCAGGAAGGGTTTGTGCCTGTGTCATTAGGCAGGGAGGAGGCTCCACATGCTGATAGCTTTTGCATTTCTGAACAAGACTTTGGCTTTCTTAATCCTTCGCTATGGAAAACGCCTTCAATTGAGACAAACCTCCCGAGGCCGCAAATTTAGAAGTGAAAGGATCCTGCTCAGAATTCATTGAGGTCTGTTTCTGAACGAGTGACCGTCGGGTCCCTTTGTTGTCCCTTCTTTCCCGTAAGGAAATCTCAACTCAGCCGGTCCTCCGGCGGGTCCATTCCTTGATTAGCTCACCTGTTCATCTGTTCATCGCCCATCAAGATGGAAGGGGCTTTTGTCACTTTAATTTAGTTTCTTCGTAGGCGGTGATTTTATATCCGTTCACTCTTGCCCCCTCTGTTGTACCCTTTTCTTAAAAAAATCTGAAAAAAAAAGGGGGGGGGGGTCATATCCGACCTGTATCACCATGGCAGAATATCACGACGGAATCCGGCTCGAGCGTTTTGTAACTTTCGCATTGATCTTGAATGAGAATTCGGGGAGCGTGCATCTGTACTTTATTGACGACAGAGTTTTGCACGTGGGACATCCGTTGTATCTCGGTTTCAAGTAACTAGTAAGGGAGGGGGGAGGGGGACTGTTTCAAGTTTGAGATGAGTAGAGAGAAGGAGACTGTGTGAAGGGTTTGGGGCAGTTCCAGCGGAAATCCAAGATTTTAGACCCTGCCTAACGAGGTAGGGCAGTTCACTCCAGGCGCCCGGGCTGCAAGTCAACTTACTATTACTCGGCGGTAGCTGCAACAAAAGGCTAGCAGTGGTGGGTAGAAAGATAAGGCACAACGAAAGTGCTGTAGGTGTGTACCGACGGCGTGGAAATGGAGTACTAACAAGGTAGTGGGCGTTACATTGTATTGCCCAATAAACTATGACATCTAGCCTAACAGGGACGACTCTCCTGAGCGTTGTTACGACCTTGAGCAGGTAAGTCTCCCCCGGTGAGATCTATTGTGTTAGAACGAGAAAATTAGGGGCAACCCTTAAGAATGATAGAAAACACATACAGTACAACGTGGTAAACTTCACAGTGCCATCCTGCCCAGGAGTACACTGACGAATGGATATCAGAACTCCCTTTGACGAAACTTAACTTGGGGGGGAGAAAAATAGAGAGCTCACCGATGCCGATGGTTGACCACCTCTGGTTTGAATGCGATAGACTTCAGCCGCAAGCGATCCGGTCACGTTTGTCAGATACAGCCAATTCACGTCATTGCTGCCAGTCGGAGCTTGTACTTGTGCTGCAACGGTGCCGAGGAAAAAGGCTTGATTATTACCCGCAAAAGCCCCGGAGGTAGCGTCCCATACGGGATCGATACCGGTGCCGGAGGAATTAGTTATGAAGTAGTGCTCCCCGAAAGGACGGCTGATATCGACTTTGCTGCGGACAGCGTCTGCAACGGAAGTTGATGGTGAAGCTTTAGTCCAGAGGTCGAGTGTATCGCTTGGAAGCTGTGCGAAATCGGGCGAGTTGGAGATGCATGAGACGTCGAAAAGCTCTACGAGAGCGCCTGCAGAGCTGGAGGGACAGAATGTTAGATCCAAAGGTTATGAACAAGGTTAACAAACGTACGCAAATGTACCAGCATTCGCACAAGTATAGTTTTGGTCCCTACGCCAAGGAGAACGTAGGAAAGAGCATTTTTTGGTAAAGGAAGGCCTCCAAGGTCGCCCACAGTGAGAGTTCCGCAGGTGGGACGATTCGCAAGGTGTGCTACTGGGGCCGCGTACGAAGCTGCAACAAGTGCAAGAGGAATGAAAGAAATTGTTAGCATGATCAACAAGCTACTGGAAGGAGTTGTAAAAAAGCGGAAAGAAGAAGCGAATGGGATTTTGAAGAGGACGCGTTCACCTAAGTGGCAACTTATACCAAACCCTAACGAGATTCATCAAGACTGTGTACCGTTCTTGGACAAGGACAACATGAAATTCCTAGTCAGTGTTGTAAAGGGTGATCGACTTGCCTGACATTTCCCGCTGTTGAGACACCTGGTAAAGTATGCTGAACAATCGCTAAACCAATCCGTTCAGGTAGTTTAAACGTACAGCCGCGAAAATGCCATCATCGTGCCGGGTAAGATCAACTTCTAACCTAAAAATAGCACAGAGAATGTCTTTATGTGAGTTAAGTGATGGCCCCCAGTTTTCCGCACTTTCTACGCAGAGTTATTACACCGCTAAAGTGGTATGGCCTACCTCTCAGTTCGTAATAACTATGGCCATGTGGTTAAACGGATAGATAGCAATATCTTCTTTCCGTTTGGGCGAACCTAGGCAATGCCTGGGACTACTCAGGTCTGATTCTGTTCATCCGAATTCCCTCAGAGCTCAAGATGAAAAGTAGAGAAGAATACTACTATGTAGTACATGCCGCTGCCCCAGTCATTAAGGGCCCGTCGAACGGGTGTGATGTCTTGACGTGAAGGTTTGGATCACACCAGTCAAGATTACGACCAAGTTTGTACACACTGTGACTTTGTTGTTCGCACATTGCAGTTGTCAAAACCAGCATGTCCTTCGGAAGCGAACAGGAAAAAATAACTTGCAAACGCATTGGGCGATAACGTTGAAGAGTGTATGTTCATGAGCCTAAAAAAAACATTCAAGGTAAGGATCGATGTCCGATTGTTAAAATTAGATGCGACTCACCAATAATGCGACGAACGTTCGGAACAACGAGAAAAGTCTATACGTTATCGATCAAGTATGTAGACAACTCGGAAGGCAACAGCTTGTCGAACACCTTGAAGATCTATAACGCCGTATCAATCCACCGGGCAGTGGATGAGGTACGAAGGTGGCAAACTCGATTCTGAAGATGGTTTTAACAGAGCACTGGTCAGCGCAGGATTGTTTTACCGAGCTACATCGTTTTTGGTTACTTCACGTTACTTCCCATGGGATCATTGGAACAAGGACGTCACAGTTACGCGAATTCGGTTACATCTGAGTGGCTAAGCTGATATCATCGATCTGTACGTAGTGCGTAACCATACAGGGCCACGGCAAATGAGCATGAGAAAGTGTAATGGATGCTCCTCGTAAAATGAACGGTAACCAGTCTGCATGAATGCACTCTATTGAATCTATTTAGATAATTTTCAGCCAGTACGAGTCAGAGCCAGGAACATGGCAATGCACCGTCTCATGGATAATTGATTATCAACCGAGTACATAGAGCGCACCATGAAGTGACATTCTGGTCACTGAGCGATGAACAAAAAATCGAAATTGAACACGAGTACACGAGGATTACCAGCCCGACTACCTCCGAGCTCTCAGTCAGTATCACTTGGGGTAGTAGTCGGCTTGAGCCTCACGCTCTTTTTCACCTCCCCGTGTCGGTAGAAAACTCGAAGGCGTCACAACCGTACCATTTCTGAATCGCTCAACCTCGATAACTGGATAAAGATCTTGAAGCAAAAAGGGAAGACTGGCGCAGTTGCCATGATTATCGATTGCTCTTTTGATTACACACTTTTTCCTGAAGACTACGCCGTTTCTGAAGTTTCAAAAACTATCTATCACGAAACACGTCACATATCTCACACTGAACTTAAATCTATATCTTTCAGTTGATCTTCTACGATTTCTGTAAGTAGATCTATATCTACTGACCTAGGAAATGCGGAGATGTCAATGTACGTGTAGATTTAGCTCCCCCGTGAAGCCCTCGGCCTACGGCCCGTGGGCGCTCAGAAATCAGGGGGTGGCGCTCGGACCACCGGTTTGGCGTCAGAATCAGTAGATATGGGTAACTCACCATGTCAGGCTGGATCTAGGGCTTAACAATAACCTCAACTTGGGGCACAAAAAATTGCGGACGGCGGATTGAGGGGTTGGATTAGGCTTTACCATTGGAATATCACATAATATTTTCACTAAAAATCGACCTATGGCAACCAACTACAGCCTCAGCTTGTTTCCCTAATAGCAGTTCCAGCCAATATTGTCTCTGGTGGCTGGCAGTGTTTTGAAGGTCAGGTTTAACCTCACCGAGGTACACCTTAGAGCAGGATCTGGGAGCCTCTCTCCATCTCACTATCAGGCTTTAAAAAATTCTGGATGGGTAACCCTTTGTTAGGATCCTAAGGTCCTAAAAAAATTGGAGGAGTGGTAACTTTCTAGTGGCTTGGGCATGTTCAAGTCAAGACCAAGTCAGGACTAGCCTAGACAGTATGTTGATGAATTCTAGTATGGATTTCTAGAGGTTGAATCATGGTACGAACAAGCTTCCAATACTTTCTGACTAATAAGATGCTATGTATGTGTTTACTTTGTATCCTGCCGAAGGTACGAAGGAAGGCTGCAGTGGGGCCACGGAGAAGCAGCAACCTCTTGGGAAGACCATTTGAGTCAAATGACTCCTGTCACACCGACATCTTTTGTTTCCAATATATATATATATATCCCACTCCTCAACCACTATATCTTGTTCAGTACCGGGAGTTAATATCCAGTCACTTGCTGTGATTTGTAGAAACAGAGTGCGAGATACACTGGATGTTCCATTAATTTGAGACGCATTTTGGATCTTTCTCATTACACCGACTTGATTTACCGCAAACAACCTGATTTGGAAAGCCACTCTCCTAGCAAGTCTCATGTGAAATCATGTAGTTCCGACACATCCGAATATGGGACTGTCAGCTGTTTGTTGTAAACAAAGTCGGTATCATGAGAAAAAGCGAAAACGCGTCTAGACTCATTAATGGTTTAGCTGTAAGGTTAGCATGAGATGCAACTTAATGTCGGATAGGTAAGTTTTTGACACTTCGGAACAGCTTAACATGTTACCAATCCTCCATCGAGTGATTAGGTTCGGCTTGGAAGGCTGGATCCTCGACGCTCGTTTATTCGCCTGGGCCCATTTTCAATTTCCGCTCAAAAATGACCACGATCTACATCAGATAACTGCGATCACCAGCATCGTTGGAAGCAGCGCTCATCCAGCCAACACTATCACCATCAATGTTCGACATGACCGAACCACCACGAGCTCCCGGTGGGCCGACATCAACATCCAGCCATCGCCACCGTGGCAACCCATCGGAAGGCGCTTAAGCGAGGATATTGAGATACGGGTGTAATATAAAATGGACATCTGGTATGAATTCCTTTCTTGTATGAATTCTGATCTTCTGTATAAAAATGACAGCGCTTTCCGAAGTTTTCGTGCTTCTCCCTCGGTCACCCTGTGATTCAATGTGAGCTTCACACGGATTTGCGTTTATTTTTCGCAAATCGCTAGCGTTATCGATGCGCCCCGGAGCTTTTACAGAAGCGGATCACGTATCCGGATAAGGAATATTTGACACCTGTTAAGGAATTAGAGACCGAAAACGATCTGGTGATCTATGAATTGAAGCGAAGAAGAGCCAAATTGAAAAGGATTTTGTCGGATCCTTTGGGCTTTCCTTCCCTTTCCACCAGAGCCTTCCAGGCTTTTATCTCCCTCCCACAGGCTCCCGCATCCAAAGGATGACTTCTGTAGCCTCCCACTATCAAGGTCCTGCGTCCCTTCCTTCAGACTACGCTCTTTTGTCTCGCTACGCTGCTCGTAACGCCCTCGCTGAGCAGGATAGTCAACTAGAAGATGATCAGGAAACAGACGAAGACTCTTGCAACGAAGAGGACGACGCATCGAGGACCGAAAATTCAAGGCGTCGCAACGTTTCTCGGCGACGGCGGCCTTTGAAAGTTGCCGTGGGCATCTACACTATTGAACGTGTCATGGTCCCTAGGGCAGATCCGAAAGAGGATACCCCGCTTCTGAACCCACCCCGAATTGTCGAAGACGTGGAACAAAATGATCTTATCGTACATGAAAGCTCGGTCCAGATGTTCCGAGATGAATTAGGTATCTTGACCAAATATTCGATTCCTGTGTTTTGGTGTGTTACTTGTCTCTTCATTTCTGAACGTATTGCTCAAGTTTGTTGACTAGTACCCATCTATTGGAATTCTCCTTCGTCATCGTTTCCGTTCTCACGATCGGTCATCTATCCACAAAAGCTCTAGCCGGTATAACTCTGGGATCGATGACTGCAGGTGTAACTGGTCTCAGTATCATTCAGGGCTTGACCAGTGCACTTGATACCGTTCTGCCATCTGCATGGACATCCTCTCAACCCCAACTTGTTGGATTGTGGGCTCAGCGAATGAGTGAGTAAACCCGATTTCCGCCTTCGTTTGTGTTAGTTTATACCACCCCTTATGACTTTAAGGTGTTGTCATCGCGGTGGCAATCATTGCAAGTGTTGGCCTCATGTCATCCCAAATCAACTTCTAATCTCGGAACTTGGTGCTTGATTTTTAGCCGATGTTGATGATTTGGTTCAACTCCGAGGCTATACTACTCGCTTTGAGACAGGATCCCCAAGTTGCTCATCTGGCCGCAATGTATTTACGATGGATGTCACTGGGTCTACCAGGTGAGTGGGGTTCTCCGCATATCTTGGACGTCATCGCTAAATCTGTACTTACATTTCTCCTGTCATTTACCCAGCTTATGGTTTCAATACGATTAGTCGGTGAGATTGCTGGATATGTCAATTTGGACTCCGGTAGCTGATTCTTCGACAGGCGATATTTTCAGGCACAAGGTATTTAATCAAAGAGCGGCGACGCGCGAAAAAAGCAACGTTCGTTTATTCAAAGTGATATTGCCACAGGTCGCTTCACCGTCCCGACACGTATTATTATCATTGTTGCGCCGATTAACGTGATTCTAAACTATGCTCTCGGTGAGTCATTTGACATTCCATCAAATAACGTATTTCCGGGATGGTTCATTTCCGTCGCACTGGTTTCTGGCAGTTTGGGGCCCCGAACCTATTCGTCTCGGTTTCATTGGAGCACCCATTGCTTCCGCCATCTCTTTCAATCTGATGGCACTCATGTCACTGGTATATGGGGTGTTTTTTGTACCCAAAACGGCTTGGTATCCTATCTCCACACGGGCATTTACAAGTTTGGGTCCCTTGGTACATTTAGGACTTGGTGGCGTCGGTTCGTGGTCTTTGCCCTTGTTTTCCCGTATTTCCGACCCTGAGGATCGTCTTGTGTCTTTTTCTTTTTTTTTGACTAGGACAAACTGCTTCGGAGTGGTGGGCATGGGAGCTTATTGGTTTATCCGCTTCTTTGTGAGTTTCAAGTGCTTGGATGTACTGACTCGCACCCCTGAACTTTGTCGTTTGTTCGTTTTACAGAATCAGTCCAGTCGCTCTTGCCGCTCAATCGGTCCTTCTAACTTCTACCTCGGCAACATTCCAAGCTCCGTTTGCACTCTCTGTCGCCACTTCTGTACGGTGAGTTGTGGAGATTTCGCGCATTGATAAAGAGGAACTAGAAAAATGGTTTACTAGCATTGGGAATCTTCTTGGAGAACAAAGAGCACGCCGAGCGGGAATTGCGGCTAGAGTGGGGATTTTTATCGCCTTTCTCATCGCGATGGTTTGGAGGTCAGTATTTCACTTGATGAAGTTCTGCCCCCTTTGAATTAAAAAAAATACCAGCACCATGTTCTTTGTCTTCCAAAACCAATGGTCATATATCTTCAACGGCGATTCTGGTTTGTAATCTTTCCTGATTCATTCAACAACACTATATTATTGCGGGGTTTGTTTTTTTTCTTGCAGAGGTTGCAACATACGTTTCATCGGCACTGCCTCTAGTCGCTCTATTTCAAGTCTTTGATGGAGTTTCAGCTATCACAGGAGGGATATTGAGAGCAAGAGGAAAACAAGTCGTCGGTGCATTGCTAAATTTGACGTATGCTTACTTCCTGGGACTGTTTTATCATGACAATATTCACTCATATTCTCCTCCTTTGAAAGTGGCTACTATGTCATCGGATTGCCTTTCGGACTTTGGCTCGCGTTCAGTGTCAATCTCGGTTTACACGGTTTGTGGATCGGCCATACCATTGCGTTGATTTTCTCTGCAGTATCTGGGACGGTGTTGTGTTTGAGAACGGATTGGAATCATGAGGTGGAGAAGGTGTTGGAGAGGGTTGCTCAGGAGGATAAGGCGGCTCAAGAGGAGCAGTGATAGAGCCGCTTGTGGGGGGCTTCATGATCTAGCGGTAGAGTAGCTGGCTCGAGTGATCTCTAGCTATTTCCTCAAAGTGTTTCCTATGCTTGAATTGCTCTATGTATACGGAACTAGCAGTGGCCCTGTATGCATGCACTCACACAGTGATGAACGACCTTTGGAATATCATAGATAACATCCTCCTTCTCCTGGAGTCCTTACTGGGACTAGGTAGCAATTCAATACACAAGGGCTGTGACCCTATGATTTCCTTTTGCTTGAGTGAGACACAACCACCTCTGCAAAAAAAAAAACAACACAGTACAACTTACCTCGGGAGTCTCAGTAAAATTCCAGCCAGATTTCTCTGTGTGCAAGTAAACAAAAAAGAGTGGGCGGGAAAGGTTCACCGATGATGAGAAAATGTCTACTCAAGCGGCAAAGTGGTAAGATTCAAAAGTAGAAGTGCATCTACTCACTCAACGTTGAACAAAGATGCGGGTGACGATCTTTGGGGGGCAGTGTATTTTTTGGGGAAACAAACCACGCAACGAGATTTTCAGAACCAGGGAAGGTTAACCTCTAGAGTAATATTGTCACTCATCAGACCGGGCAGCCATACCTAGAACCACCAAGGAGGCTATTTCCTTGGTGAGTGATAACTCTTTGATGACAAGATCTTGAGATGATTCTGTGGAAGGTAATCATTCTGAAAGTGGAGTCCACAGATGTTTTGGTGCACTCAGGAGGAGTGGATTAAATGTCATCTCCCAGAGTTGAAACATGAGTACCTGAGTACTTCAAGGAGCTACAGTATTGTATGCTTGAATGTCTCTCAACAAAGAGCTATGACCTGACATTGCAGCAATTAGCAGGGTGACCAGACTCTGAATTTTAGGGATACAGGAAGTAAGACAACTGGTCATGTCCACAAGGAGTGGAAACTTAGCTGATGGATTACTTGGAGTGATTAAAGGATCAACTCAGTTCTAGGTTAAAACCCGTCCTCACTCTCTCATGCAAAATACAGAATCCCTTCTGATATGTTCAGTTGATCAAGATCAGAGCTACTACTGACCTGAGCTGCATCTAATTTTACTCTATAGTATATGTCCAAACTGTTAGAAAGCCAAAGTCATAGTTTGTCCTCTCTCTATTCAATGATTATTTACATCTTCAATAGTAGGTGTAAAAGACTAGAACGAAGTGATCAAGTATAAACTAAATAAACTTATGCAGCATTTAGTCATCTGTTTGCTCTTCCCACTCTGACCAGATAATAATTTACTTTTGTACTCCCAATAAAATTGAATATCCTTACTGGTGTTGGAGGCATCATTCTCTTCATCCTTGCTGTAAGACTTGCTGCTGATTTCTACTTCATCATAGTACTGCTCAAGATGTATCAATGTAATCCAGAGAGCTCAAAAAATACAAATAAGTTAAGACCCAATGATACAGTCAAGAGCTGAAGAATAAACATATAATCAGCTGCCAAATCATTGTAGAGAATCAAGGACACATGGGAATGATTGAAGTACCCCTCCTCCCCCACTCACAATCGAGACATTTCCATCTGGACCAGCCAGTTCAATACCTTTTAAGCTTTTGCAAGTCACAATTGTTCTGTGATTCTGTGTGGAGGTCAAAGTAGTCTGGTGGTGACAGGCCTCTGTTGACTAGTTTGATTATCACGAAACGTTGACAACTTCTGTTCAACACTGCTCACAGATTTGCCATATGCTACCCAGGCAAATCATTGTGGGAGTAAGCCCTTAGAAAGATAGATCTAGATTATATATGTTCAGAATAGCATTAGAAGATTACTTACACATATTAGGTTTGAAAGGACTGAAATATCAAAGATTGAAATACTTCCAATGAAGTTAACAAGGAACATGCATATAGCTGTTCAGATTCAATAATGACAAAGACATTTCATAATAGTATAAAGAGTCATAGATAGGGCTAGATATCTATACACATAACAACCACGATATCATTAAACCTTGAGATTATTTCTGTTGACAAGAATGAGAAATCTAGCCCTAAATATACAAGAGCTTGAGATAAGGAAAGGCAGTGGTGCCTGAACCATTTCATTCAAACTACGCGGCAATTAGAGAAAGGTTCAGTATACAAATCTCACGCCGTATCAAGACCAGGACATTCCTGAAGGCGTGGGCTTTAATCAACGCTTCGGGGACGACGACGAAATGTGAAAGTATGTTCGAGCTCCGCATGCATGCCATATCAAGGATCCAGAATGATCACCCCACCGGAGTTTCTACGGTCCGAAAATTATGTTGGGGGACTAAGTTTGGGCAGCCAGCCGGGAGTGCGCATTAATATTTGAAGCGTATGATGTCTTCTAATTCGGCCATTTGCGAGCCTCACGATTTCATATTCAGACTTCAATCAACTAAGTATGTACCAATGACAGTACCATGAACTCCAGCACACTCAACTGTCCAGCAGTTTTACAAACCACCATTCTGTCTTGAGGACCTTCAAGCTCATATACACGAGTTTCGACTAAATGAAAAGCACGACAGGCAGGCTGCATCACAGGCTCAACGGCTCTCCAACTCGTGAGATGCATGATCAGGGCGGTATGGATTTATATGCCGCAGATCAATTTGGGACGAGAATAGTTGATTTCCTCCGACACGAACACAAAACCGCAGTAGCTGGGAATCGCTGGGAGAGCGATATACCGGATGATTGGGATGGACTCCGACCATGTGTTCGGAATGCATGTTCAGCCTTGCGGGAAATGGAAGAAGGATCAAGACGTACGTGACGTACTCAAATTACTGGGTTGAAGTTTCGTTCCGTTTCATTCTTTTGTGGAACTTATTTCCGTCCTGCATCCGGTTCTTTAAACTGTTGTAACAAATATCATTACTCACAATTGCGGATCGCTTTCTACCCGCAAACCGGGTTGATCAACAATATCTCATCCCGCAACCGCAATCAACTTGATCGCAGTCCAACCGTCAAAAAATACGCTCAAAGAGGAGGGAAAGCTTGGTCCCCATTGATGCTGTGACCGCCTACAGTAGTACGGACTGCGCTTTATCAACGATGTTGCGAAGCTTAGAGCACCGGTGTTACTGGTAGTCCATCTTCTCAACTCTCGTGAAACTGACCAAACTATCATCACCATACTCACATATCTATCATTAATCATAAAGTTGGGTTTGACTCTTGATGAAATCAAGATGTATGCCGACACGAAGTATGAAATATATTCACAGTCCCTGGGTGTCAGAATTATTTTGTGGTGAAATGACTAGGGAGTGATGCCAGGAGAGAAAACACAGTGCCAACGCCCAGCCTGCTGAATCAAACAAAGTCTACCAGCATGAAATGCTGCGTCATTTGATATTCAGATATTGATTTTGATACCGGTTACTATTGATAACAAGGAACAAACTCCAAAATTATTGATCAAGGCCCACGCGGGGCCTTATCCGAACTTCGATTGCACTCATCCTTACCGCTATATTACTCAGGCGGCTGAGCAGTGTGAGGGATAGATACGATTTACTGAAAACCAATCCAGTTGTTGCTGATCGGGAAATAGCCTGGGAAATGAAGGCCTTCAGCAGTTGGTTGTTTGGGAGACCGTTGAACAGGATTGATATTTAATCAAACTGGAGATTTGAGTTAAAAATTGGGCAGTTGGAAGATATTAATCCTTTCCGATATGGAAAGTGGATTGAATACATACTCTTTATATAAAGCACAAGGTTCTATTTCAAGTAATGAATGATCATCACAGTGCGGATGTAAGGATACAAATCAAGTGGGGAACATTCCCAACCCGGTGCCGTACCAAGGCACAGCAATCATCCCTTCAAAACAAGGGCGAGCAAGCTGTCAGAAAGGATCTCAAATCACATCTATGGGACAAACATTGGCCTTGTTTATAGCAGAATAAAAGACTTAATCGCAACAGTTTCTCCCACCTTATCTTGACCTTATGTTGCACCCTTGATGTCTTCTGCATTTTACAAAGATACTCGCAGCAGAGCCGTCAGTTTGTCTATTCCTTATAGTTCACATAACTTGCTGACATTTTGAACAGTATTCTGCAGAAACCCAGTTTGGCGAGAAGGGAAAGCCTTCTCTAAGGGAGTCATGGGATGTGATTATGAAGACTGTAGATGCACTTGACGGGAATCTTGTCCAAGGATATAAAGAAGACATTGATACTCTTTTGGTTTTTGTGAGTGACAACTTGAAGATATCTGTTTTTCTCTGCCAATTCTCAATCTTGCTGGTTTAGGCTGGCTTGTTTTCAGGAGTAGTGACTGCCTTTACAATAGAGTCATATCAATGGCTAGAACCAGACCCTGTTGATACTACCAATGACATTCTCCTACATCTCTCGCAGCAGCTGCAGAATTCGACTTTGCCGCCTTACAGTTTACCCATACCCCCACCTCCTGACACTGCATTTGTGCGGATTAATACTTTTTGGTTCCTCAGCCTCACCCTTGCCCTCGTTGATGCCCTATTTGGACTTCTTTGCAAACAGTGGGTTCAAGAGCATCAAAGACAGACAAACACACACACTCCAGGCCAGGATTTAGCTCTACGTTGGTGGCGCTACCAGAGCTTTGAGAAGTGGCATGTTCCTGCTATCATCTCTTCCCTTCCAATCATCCTCGAACTGGCTCTCTTCCTATTCCTTGTAGGATTGTTAGACCTATTACGAACTCGACATCACATTCCTTTTACAATTGCCGGCTTGGTTGTCGCACTTGCCCTCTTTTTTTACCTCACAACAACCATACTTCCTGGCATCAGCATTATCCGGGAAATCCACCAAACACATCCGAGTCTTAAAGAAGCTAGACTTCCATTGAACCCAGCTAAAAAGCCCTACCTTTCAGAGCTTGACTTGCATATCATTCACAAAGTCTCTCTGAAATATCCAAACCTTCAGAAAATTCGCCTACCGATGGGTCCAGCCAAGATACAGTATTTATCCGGACTTGACCTGATATGCCCATACAAATCACCCCAGTCTTGGCTTCTATTCCGCCTCTTTTCAGCAGTATACGAGGGTGGTATCAGGGTTCTGAGGCTAGGGCATACCGACATGTTAGGACTTGCAGACTGGCCATCACTGGATCTGAACATTATACAGCGCTTCTCGAATATCGAGAGATGTCCTGATCTATATGAGCTGAAGGGATATAGGTGGCTTGTACAGGAGACTCGGAACATGCCATCGATGAGGCCATACCTGAAGAAGGTGCTGGAGGATCTACCGCTGCATTTGGTTATGCCAACTGTGTTCGACTGGTGGCATTTACCGGTCGGAAAGACTGCTTGGAGCACAGATGACATTGACTCAGCATTCAAGTCCTCTTATCGCATTGAGGATTTGTTTGAATCTGCCCATTACTACCCAATCAAATTCTCGCATCCCCTCGATGACTTGTTTGGGGATCAACCTTCAGCATATGATCTCGGACTTGCTTCTCAGATCTTATGCTTCCGAAATTTCTTGGCTACCTATGACGAACACTGGGCAAAGTATGATAGGAATGGTGAAACCTTAGCAAAGGCGGCAGAGAATGTTTGGTCCAGTATCCTGGATACGCCTGGAAATGGCCAGCTTATATGGGTATTCTTCCGCCCTGAGGATTTATTAATTAGTCCTTGGGCCGCTTGGCGAGAAGGGGTATTGCTTTTTTACCAAAAGCGCTGGCACAAGTTGGATATATTCTGGCAGGCCAAGCTGGTGGCACGGTTCTCTGAGTTCATTCTTTCCTTCCTTGAATCATCATCAGCCAGCACTATCTCTTCCACCCTTCTGGCATCTAGCAGCGGCCTTGATTTCTTCAATGTCATAAATCGTAAGGTATGCTTTTGGCAACTGTTCATGAGGCAGAATCACTGCCCCCCCGTTTGGTTCAGGGTGTTGAGTCACATATGGCGTATCCACCAGCCTCATGCCACTCGTTATAACACAATCACGGGTTATTTCCCATTATTTCCGACTCTCTTTGAAAAACTCATGGACGATTCGTCGATCATGACATCTGAATCGTTTCTTGCGCCGTTTTTGGATTCGTTTGAAAGGTGCTGGGACGACACCTATGATACGCAAAAGGAGAAGCTTGTCAAGTTTATGTCTCGTCACTTGACCCATGCCTTACTACCTCCAACTGTCGTTCATCCCGAACCACAACACAGTCTACTACCCTCGGATGCTTCTCTTTTCACGATTACCACTTCAGACAACTCCATTTTTATTTCACCGGATTCACCACGAGGACTTCAATTTTTGATATTTTTGAATAACAAGTTGGCCAAAGATACTGAATTCCATAATTTGGAATCGGCTGAGGACACCACCAACGAATGGGCAGACGCCTTGGAACGTCTGCGAATTCTCCTTCAGTTGCCACCCGGATTCTTTATGCCTATTCTACGACAGCACGATGCGAGTACACTTGATGTTTTAGATCATACTATGCCTAGGGATACTATGGGAAGCATTACCGATAGAACCATTGTGGGTGAATCGGCCATTTCTCGGCACTTCTTGGGAAGCGGAAATAGCGTTCTAAGAGAGGAAGAAATGAGAAGTAGAGATGGATCGTCAGCATCTTGCATCTTCGAAGGTGATTGGGAGTATTCTGAGATGGCAGGATTGGCCACTGCACTCACAGCGCCTCGTGATGGAGATGAACGAGGTGAACATGTAAGGCCGGGGGTATATGACAATGTTTAGCTCATGAGCCTATTCAGTACCATTTTTTACCCCTTTGATTTCATTATTGTAGACCCTATGTTCCCCGAGGCGACCATTAACCCCTGAGGCTGTAAATATTTACAATATACTAGTATGGAACAAAAATGTATATTGTAATGCACGTCGCTTGGTTAAGTGAAAGCGATGAAAAACGGATTGAGTACCTCGCCGAAATGGTTCTTCAATGGGGCAGATCTCAAGTAATGCAAGTGACACCGTAAGCCCCAGAGCCTCTTGAGCAGAGTTGAAAGGGCTGGTGATAACTTGAAGGCTGACACCCCCAGTTAGCTCCCATCTAGCA